>JAZGTI010006400.1:0-23510 GCA_036877585.1 Botia kubotai | reverse complement strand
TGATATGTCACCCATAATGTTGTGTGCATTGCAATATTTTAAGCAAAACTGTGCTATTACTCTGCTAATTAAATCTTCACACTCTGCTCTTACTGATGGATTGTGCAATGAATGAAGATTGGCCACCAGCCTGGTCAAATTTAGCCATGAAAACTCCAACACTACATTGGCCAGTGTTTAAGTTTCATTGTCCAACCCCTGTACAGCAGTATGCTAGAAACTACTAACACCTTAGCAGCTGTATAGCAACACCCTAGCAACCTCCCACAACATCCTAGCATTGTTGCGAGTCTAACATCCGAGGCAAAAACATTCACACCTTCGTCCAGAAAGTACTAACTAGCAATATTTTTAATACACATTTTAATACAATTGTGTGCAATCTGAGTATAAATAAACTATAGCTCAGGAAAACCTTTTCTTGAGAAGATAGTGTTGTCTTGTTCGGAGCTTTTCTGCACTACTATGACATACATGTGCAATGTTTCTAGGACAGACAATTGTCAGAAATATGTCAGCAGTAACATCCGCAGGAGCTTCAATCTGTCCAGCTCTGCATTGTGATTGTAGGCCAGAACTGATGCCATTCCTGTGAAACTGCCTCCATCATCTGGGGCAAATCCTGTTATCCCCGGAAAACACCCACAGACTGAAGCTTCCACGTCACTTTTTAGGCAAGTGGATCTGAATGGACTTCACTGCTGATCCTACAATCCCAGATCCTCTAGGTCCAATATCTGGGTTAAATGAAACATCCTCACTTTTCGGTACCAGATTATTTATTTATTTATCATTGCAAGAGGGATTTGTTATGGGATCGTAAACATTAAAAATGATAATAAAATAATCATATCAGAAAAATGGCAATATCAGTTTGTTGTCAAATTCAGTGATTAGTGATTTTTTAGACAAATTCACATTATAGTCACAGTAACTCCTTTTCTGCCTCATTTCTGTGCTGGTTTACTTTCTCTCTAAGTGACTTAGACTCACAGCCCAGGAATGTATTATCTAAAATTAAGTGTCCATTCAGCAACATCCTTGAAGTGAGAAAGGAAGCATTATGTTTTAAAATACAGGTGCATCCCCTGGGTCTATCCTTGGCTATTTTTATCATTAAACACTTTTATCTTGAAGGATGATCAGAGATTGGATTCGGAAGGAAAAAAGCAACATCCCTCATCCGTTTTCAATTACTGTCTTGGTCGTTCCGTAGCTAAATTTAGCAAGGACAGTTATCTAGACTCCTGTAGCCGCATCAATCACGGATCTCAGCTCTCCGAATAAAGGTGAGATCTCCGCTGTGGCTGTTTTATTCTTAGACAGGGAAAGACATCCACATTGGCAGACCTTTTCTTGTTCAAACAATTACAAAAACATTGTTTACTTTAAAAGGACAACGAATTGGACGGTAGAATCAGTGATGTATCTGTGGTACCATATTAAAATGAATGAGGAAATCCCGATTTATAACCTCACCCTCATGTGTCACCAAACAGAAGATTATTTCTCCTATTTAAGCCTAACCTGTATTATTCTATCATCCTATTGATTACAGACACATACTAAATTCTCTCAAATCTATTTTGTGCAGCTCTAACACGGTCTCTGTGTCTGACACGTTTGTTAGCAGCTCTGCAAGGCAGAGACGACGTCACAAGATTGCTTATGATTTTCTGGGATCCGTTTAACATCTGTACGGAATCCGAACGACTAGATTCTGCATCATTTAAAGACGGACAGGAGTGGCAGGAGTGTACACCTATCCCTAGCAAGGCCAAAAAAGGGACACAACAATCTCAGGTGCAATGAGCTCCATTCTAACTGATTGATGTCTGCAGGGTATTAAAATTCCACTGCGGCAGTCTGTTTGCCCCCACCGGAGCAGAAAAGATATCCCTTGCCAGGAATGACGTGGACTGGTGCAGTTTTTATCTGTTACAATGTTCACACTAAAGGTCTTTATGTATTGCCACTGCGACTCAGTGTAAAAGAATCAACCAATCATAACGGGGCACTGCGTGAACCACTGAGGTTTGAGCACAAGAGACAGAACAAACAGGAATGAATGAGGTGGATGAGAGAATAAAGAACATTAGGATATACAGTCTGGGTGTAGTTGTTTTTATATCCGTGCGGAATGAACAGATCCACAGCCTGGCATAAGCCACCACCCATCAATTCAATAGTGCCCCCATCACGCCATTCATTTCAGTGACGTGCTTACCTCAGCAAACCACAGCCTGAGCTGTTATATCCCGGGATCATACTCTCTCGATCTCACTTTCCCCTTCTAAACCTCTGTCTAAAGCTCCCAAATCTTCCACTTTCTCTCTCATCCAGTTTTTTTCACGCTCTGTCTATCCCTTGAGTTCTCAGATGTTAAATGTCTCAAAAATCTGCTGGAAGGACAACAGTCATAAAAACAAAAACAAAGGCAATCAAATTCCCACTGCTGAAACGCTATTGCTTTTGAACCATTGCCTCTGTTAAAGGGATCAATTGTGTTTACATTATTACACTTTAAACACATTTGGATGCAGACTGCATAATGTAAATGCCTCTGTTCTTTTATTTGCTAATAAGCAAATACCATTAAGTAAAATACGCTCCTGCTATAGTGTGATTATGCAGGACACTGAACACAGAATTTCTAGCATACAGCACCTTAAAGAAACAGTTTTTTTGAGCATCTTTAAGTATTTATATATTTGTTCTATTTATTGAATGTTTTAAATCCTATACCACTCATGTATGTTTTGGTGACCATCTACCCAGATAATGTTCCTTTTAAACTCCAATTTACTAAGCAAATAAACCCGTTTTAACGTAGATTTTAATTCTGTATGCTGTATGAGCTGTATAACATACACTTTGTGCCAGAAATTCACCTCTGTGCAAATCTTTTTATTCATTTGCAAATATTTCTCTCATCCCAATGGTTAGTTTAACACTCTCTCATCTTTAGCGATATGATAAATGATCCATGTGAGAATATCATTTGGAAAATTTGCATACACTCAAATTAGTAACTGAAGAAATTATGCGGTAATAAAACCAGTAATATAACTAGCTAAATATAAGCACCATCACACTGGAATTCCAAAACGAAACAGATGGTTACCATTAAACTAAGATAAAAATTATTATTATAAATGTTACAATGTAATGTTTATGGAAGTAATATTTTGTTTTTGTGAATATTTCATGGAATACTTTATAAGATAAATCTCACATACTTTCTAACTGACTTTTTGTGTATTTTCTAAAGTGTTCAAATATGTCTTATTGTATTATTGTACTAAATCCACCCAATCAGATATGTATTATCAGATATTTATTATCTCTGTGATTTCAGGAAGGGAAAAAAAGGACATATTGGTTTGGAGCAACATGAGGGCAAGTAATGTTTTTTTATTTACATTTTTGGGTGAACTATTCCTTTGATAAACATTCACTTTTTAGCCAGTAAAACAATTTAATCAAGCCAAAGAATTGATGTAGAAAATATTTTAATAGTTGACAGTCCTGTAAAACAGTAAATACTTTTCTCTGTTAAAAGCAGCACACCTGCAAACCAAAAGCTAGATTTTGCTGCATTTTATGTCATTTTGGAGGAATCAGATATCAGAAACCAATATGGCTGCAGGTCAGAGATACCAGTTAGGAAAATCCCATATACAACCTGATTGAGACACAGCATTAATCCACATTCCCTGCACTTGTATTCCTATATCAGTGCCTAAAGGACATTTGATTACTCCTTCATTCACATTTATCTGGATGTGGCATTTAAATTGTGATCGGCTCAATTAGGCCGTGGCTCTCTGGATCAATAGCTTCAGCAGAAGCTTTTAAATGCAGTTCGACCTTCTGCTAGTGGGTGTGGGGAAACAAATCTGCCCCCAATTCCCTAATCCTCATTTCAAAGCAAATCTTGTATTCCTAAATAATATAAACTCTCAATAATATTAAATCTTGATATAACATCAAGAAGACCAAAACTAGCAGTACAAATCACTTGAGGTTTAGTCATGTAGGTAAACGCTCCAAAAAGTACTGCATGAATGTGGGTGAGATTAAATAAAACTGGTGCTCACTAGCATCTCTGCCTTAATGTTTTAATAAGGACTTGGCTGATTCCCCAGGCACCCCACAGAACCTGACCTAAATGGTAAAATTACTAATATGCATATAACATATATATTTTTTTTGTTTAACTGTGTCATTCCCCCGCATATGTGGGGACTTGTGTAAATCTGTGTCCCTAATTCTCTGAGACTGTTACAGGTTACATTGTTTACAGGGATTTATACTTTAGACATTTTAATGACAGGTACAGATCCTGTCAGAATCAAGAGGTAGCGTCCAAGACCACCCATCATTGATCAAATATACCAATGTACTGATTCAAATGCGGTAGTCACTATCTGGTCCCTTCAGGCTGTGAGGCTCTCTGGCTGCCTGTTTGTTTGAATACACAGCCTGTCTGCCAAAATATGCCCTTTAGACAAATTGCGCCTTCTCGACATGCTGAGATAGTCCAAGGTCTTGATTTACTCAGTTAATTCACCAAGGGATGGAGACTGGAGCCATATGCTTTAAAATAATGTTGATGGCTCTGTTTGTATGCACACAACCGAAATGACAGAAGTTACGAAATTATAAAAATTCTCAAATTTAACACAAAAATCAGACATGCCTCAATTACCATTGAGATGCACTATGACTGGTAGGACGAGCATTTTCACTTTTAGTTGCTGTTTTAATTGTTGATTAAAAATACAGGAAAAATTAAAATTAAATGTTAAAAGGTAGAAATGAATATACAGTTTTTAAGTCATTATTCAAAACAGTTAATTAAACAATTATCGATAAAAAACAAATAAACAAATTATAAGCAAGATAAAATAAAAAAATTTGAAAAACTGTAAATTGGAAAATAAAACTAAAGAAATGTAGTGAGGTCTTCAGTGCATGATTATTATTATTATTATTAATATGATGAATGATGCTGTTGTATGGATTTTGACTTTTTTATGGATTTAACTACTTCTTTCTTTGAACATGTAATTTTTTTTTTATTGTTAATATTTAACTTTTGACCTTGCTACAAACTCACTCTCAGTTTAAAATATCTATATCTAAAATTCCTATGTATATATAGGAATTTTAGCAGCTGGCCCTAGTCTCTTAAAATGTATTATTAGCCTGGTAATAAGTTAGCATGAATAAAACTCTTAGATTTTGGTGTTCTGCATGGTGGGAGAACATTTAAGCATGTACGATTTTTCCCTAAATCCCTAACATCAGCTGACAGGCCAGCAACTCCTCTTGTCGCAGGATTCAGAATTAATCATAGCAAATGTTATTGTGGATGAGAACGAGGCTAAGCACACAGCCAGATGGACAACACAGGAGCCCTGGGAACTCACTGTGAAACTAGCCGTCCTGCACACACCACAACAGAAAGCTAACATCAAACCCAGTGCTGTTGACTTAAATCGAGCTTCACGTCACCTTAAAAATCTGTGCATATGTAAACGGCAATAATCCCTATTTAAAAAGCAAAAGGGGGCATAAAAAGGCAGGGGGATTTGAAACACTAACTTTAAAGTTACAAGCATGAAAAATGTTCAAGAAAAAAATCCATTCTACATTAGTAATGATAGGACAAGTTGGGCTTTTACCAAAATTTGCCTCTCATTTGCTCTACAAACGGGCTCCACCATAGGTGGAGTTAATGTGTTAAAGATAAAAGACTTTCAAATTCAAATTCAAATGACATTCAGATTCAAAGCTCACCTCTCGTCCCTGTCTCAGACAGTTGTGAGCTTTCAACCAACACCCACGCTAAGCAAATCATTTCCCATAATTCCCTGAGTCTTATCCACTTACAGGAGCCCGGTCCCTGTCAGGGACGTAAAATATACATTTTTAAAAGGGATTAGCGCACATTTTTCTGCAAGGACTTCATTTGCAGCCATTACGACTTCAAAATACTCTGGAGTAGAATCCAGCACACATTTAGAAAACTAAAAATGCCACTTAATGTAACCAAATCAGTGAGGACTGAGGATGTGATTTCCAAAAATAAAACAAAATCATGCTAGTCACACACGGGTTGCCATATTTCAAATGGCTGCATTACGTTACACTTTCTGGAACTCAATGTTTCTCATATCTCAAGATTCAGAACATACTGACCACAAAAGTCCTTCTCCATCAATCAGATTATGACCTTCAGAAATGATCACCACAGTTATTTGTCATTTTAAGTGAGGAAAGAGGATCTTCATGCAAACGGTTACTGAGATCCTTCATATAGTGTCTGTGATGAATGACCTTGATGAAAGCACACCTCTAAAAATAGATCCAATCTCAGTAATGAGATGAAGTCCAGTTACAGGTGCTACAAGTAAAGCTATAGAGCCAATTTAATAATGTTCTGTAGCTCACTATCAGGATAACGTCTTACTGCAAACTCAGCAGAATCCATTAAAGGATTGATTTCTGATGTATGACAGCTGATTTCTGATGCATGACAGGCTCTGTTTCTCATTTCGCCTCCAACTGCCGTCTCTCATTGAAAATAAATGACATCTGAATCATGTACAAAAAATACAGTTGATAAACATAAATTAGTCCAATTAGAAGGCACCCTTAAATAAGCAGGTTCTCTACACTTGTTCGTGTTAGATTCATTTGTGAAGACAATTTCGGTCTCAGAAGAGCTACAAAAAAATACGCCTGTCCAAAATCTGCCTGAAGTCAAACTTCATTTGAACAAATGGTTAATTATTGCCAAGAATCCACACTGTAAATTGGTTAAGGAGATTACATTTGTAAGTGAAGTAACAGCGACCAATGCATGTCAGTGTTAATTTTAGCCTCGTCAACAGAACTGAAATAAATGGAAGGACCAATGCCAAAGAGCTTTTGATGTGGGGAAGTCAATAGCTGCCAGTCAGAAGGGAAATTTATTTTAGCAGAAGAGTTTCCTGATGGGAAGTTCCACCAGGTCAGAACCCAGCGGGGCCTTCTATCTAAAAGCTTAATTCTGGATGAATCTTCTTTCGTAATATCAAATCATTGTAAGATTAAACAAGCCCTCAGTAGTATTCGGTGCTTTCAGCCATTTTAAGAGATTAAACCTTTTCATTATCAAACTTACAGCAAACCTGGCTAACACATTAAAATCTGTCAGGTTTGAAGACTGGCTTCTCTGTGTGTTTTAAACAGAAATAAATCAAAAGCTTTATGCATTTAACAGATGCTTTTATCCAATGCGACTTACAGTGTTACATTCAGTTTATACATTTTGTCAGTATGTGTGTTCCCTAGGAATCAAACCTATGACCTTTGCGCTGCTAACGCAATGCTCTGCCAGCTGAGCTACAGGAACACAAAGGCTTAAATTCAATCCTAATTCCTTCCAATTTTCATCCTAACATTCAGATAGGATCGCATGGCTCTGCCTATCGCTCTGTGCAGATGTAAGGGTGTTGTGACATCACTATCAACATAATTAAGTTAAGTGGCTTCTCAATAATGCAGTCAATCCAATGCAAGAATGTTCCAGATGTTCTGCCCCATACAGACATGAAAGTCACAAGGAATTCCATCTGAGGAATCATTCAACCTGGCTCAGACTGAGCCACCTGGGCAAGTTTGGTGATCCATCCAGAAAAAAAAGGATTTGTCCCTCGGCAAGATACCATGAACTTGGAAAAATGTTCCAATATGTCTGCCTTTGTTTCACATTCTTGAATTAGGTGGCACCTTTGGCAAAGTACAAAAATAACTAGTCTGCAAAAAAACAAATACAAAACATGAAAGTCTTACTGTTGCAGTGTCAGTCTCTAACACGACACATGACCTGTCAACACCACACTTTAGCAATTCAACAATTTATCACCCTTAAAAAACATTAGCTGGCCAAACAACACATCATAACAAAACAAAACAAAACAGTCATAACACATTATAACCAAAACCAGAAGTGCATTTTTTTCAGTCTTGTTTCATTTCAAGTTGAGTTTAAATATAGAATGCCATTTTCTGAAGTTATGAGAACAAATAAACTCCCAGGAAAGAAACAGCTTCAATTTCTTCTGTGGTAAATCTCAGTCTGCAGCCTCTCAGTTATTGCGGCTCTCACTAGTGCTACAACAAATAATTCATTATGGCAATATGTTCATTATTTACTTGTTTACTCGGATAAAGAAGCCAAATTGTATTTCCTGTATCTTGTTCAATGCTTTTGGCCAAACAAAAAATGTGGATGTACACTATGCATTGCGTACAAGGAAAGGTTCAAAATATTTAAACATTAAAACATATGAGAACAGACCAAACAAACAAAAAGTGACATTTGTTGTCTGAATAGCTTTTACTTTTTTATTAATTAGTCATTGTAGCCATTATAGCTTATTATAGAAAAAAAATGTGCTTTTTAACAATTCTTATCAACTATCAAAAATGCTCAAATCTGGACCCAGACGTAACTTGAGAATGTTGTGGTCTGGATCTTTTCACGACTGGGAGGTGAGGCAAGGGTCAGGAACCAGGGAAGGGGCCGCCTTTGTTATTAATATCTGCCACTTACAGGCCTATAGGAGAAAAGAAGACAGCCGTGATCTGAATCAGCTGCCTTTCACAAACAGCCTTGAGTCCATCCATTACCCACACGGCACATCACTGTGTCTGCAGAGTGATAACACTGCATGCATTCCCATCAATTACTCTACACTCAGTCTGTTGTTTTTACAGCAGGCATTACTACTGTGCTTTTGGTCATACTATCTTTTTAAAAAATACAATACTATGTTTGTTACGTGCACAGGACATGTGAGACTTATATCCTTCTCTTGCAATAGTCGTTGGTCAGTCCTGAGGAGTAACTAACTAAAAGTAGCATTGCTACTAATTTAACTAAATTTTTCAGTAGTGACAATAGTTTAGCTGTTTTAGCTTTAGTGCTAACAAGCTACTTTTTTAAGTCATGGTTTATTAGTTTTAGCTTAGCAGTTAGCTTAACAGTTTGCTGGCAGAAAAAAAGATTCACAGATCAAATAAGTATTTCTACTTTCTTAACTTTATATAATGAGTGACATGCCGCTTGGCAAACTCCAGTTTCAAAGCAGCTTCCGCAGCACTGGTTTATCATGATAAATGGTAGATGATTAAGTTGCTGACCTGATTCAGAAGGAATGCCGGAATCAGACTGTGGGACTCTAGAGATATAAACTCCCTGTAGGTAAGTTTGAGGTCTAGACTTTGCACCACACATTTAGGGAAATGTTTTTTATTTTATAGGGTCTGGTACCCCATGTGAACTGTGAATTTCCAGTCCTCACTCTGGTTTCCTTGACATTTCTTGGCAGCTGAATGCAAACAGGAGAGTTGGTTCAGGGGTTTGTGTGTGCTTGGTTTGTGCTGGGAAGACTTAAACAAAAACTATAAAGGTTTGAGCTCTGCTGAATAGACAAGCTTCTTGCTGAAGAGGCAAAGCTTGTGCTTTGGCAATGGCAAACGCTTCTGTCTGGTTTGGTTTGGAAAGAGATGCAAGTCAACCACACCAATGTGACACTAAAGAATTGCTTCCAGAAAAGCAGATCAGTGGCGTCATCTTTGGAAAAATCAATCCATAGAAAAATAAAATCTGAAATGAGATATCTTCTCTCAATTGCTTCTCCTAGATAGCAATGAGTTACCATGGAAATCAAATGAAGACTTCTGCTCAAGTCTCAAATATTCCTCCTGAGAAATGACCCTTGAATCTCACGTCTAGAGCTTTAGAAGAGATGCCAAAAATGTCTCAAACTGTCCTCAGATTTGCCAGGATGCATAAATCAGTAAATTTCAATATGACCACAAACATTTCACACAAAGTAATTTGTATTTTCTATAACACTAGCATCCGTAAACGGAACAATCCTCCCATTTACCAGCTGCTTAAGTACAGAAGCTATGATATCTTCCAGCAGACCTCTTGTAAACAGAACATCTAATGTTTGTAATGCTAATTATTTTGTCAACACCATATGCTTTCTTTATAGGATTATTGGTCTAGATCTGTATAATAACATATTCCAAGTTTGTCAGTAAAATACTGTTTGTAATCTTCTCTTCCATAAGATGTATTTGTGTCACTAAAATTTGCTAAATATTATAATGCACAGCTCCATTATTTAAACTTATGTAACCTGCTTTAAAACAACAAGCAGGATCTGTGAGAAGTCTGTTTTTCCTGCCTTTTCCTGCTGCAGTGTTACACAAGACATCCTGTGCATGATGCCCTGCAGTGCGATTAGGTCCCTAAAAATCTACACCGGCACTAAAGTTAAGGAAACTGTGGATACTGGTCCACGACACATTTGTTGTTGATTAAAATTCAACTTCAGAATTAAGTACAAAGACATGTTATCAACCAAACCGAACTGTAATATGAAACTCTGAATATGCATTATGCACAATGTGTTTTTGATTCCTGATTTAAATCAATATTTAACGCTTTAAATCTATAGATTCTGTTACTTTGCAACACTTTCCTAGCTGAAACATAAGTTGCTCTTTCTAACAAAGACAGATGATATAAACTGACAGGCGAGCAGACACAGACTCCTGCCTTCACCACACTTCACTGTACATGACAGATCATTAATCCTGAAGCCATGATACATTATGCAGATCAAATGTCCGTGAGCTTTCTTTAGATCGGTCCAAACATTCTTTGTGACAATTCTTGTTTGATATTTGAGAATACTCTTGATATTTTACTCTATCCCAGCTGGCCTTGCATCACCTCACTTTGCCCAACATCAAAAGTCCGTCTTTTGTGAAGCCTATGGCTCTCCACACATCAGAATCCTTTAAAGCAATCACGGCAGTCCTCAACCCAAAGAATGACATACAATCAGTGCTGTACGTAGTTGAGTAAAAAGTGGGGGCGATTCTAGGGGCCCACGGGGCCCCGCAACCATTTCTTAATTTTATTTCTTAAAAGGCAAGTAGCCCAAAGCAACATACAGTCTGGGGCCCAGAATTCCTAGCTACAGCCTTGCCCGTAACCCATCCTCCATCTCTTTACACATGCTCTTGAGACAATCTGATTCCAGCATCTGTTGTGTCTCACCAGGTTGGGAAGCCAAATTGGGTATGGTAGCTTTAGCCAGTTCCCTGTTGATGTAGTTTGTACAGTGTTGATGACCCTGTGAGCTTGGCCACCATTTTAAACACAGTTTGCTTTGTGTTACGGTTACAGAGACACAGAGGCTTAAGGCCACATGAATGAATACCAGGAAGAAAAATTAGAGTTTGTTCAAACAAGGACAGCCACACTCTGTGAGGTAATAAGGTCAACTATGTGGGTATAAAAGCCTATTATGCATGTCACTTACAGGAAAGTGCAGGGTTGTGTTTGGTCCTGGTATAGTTGAGTGTTTGTGAGCACGTAGGAGAGATGCATTGTTTAGACTAAGATTTAAAGGTGGACACAGAGGAAGGCAGTCTGAAAGTCTTTGTTACCCTCACATCAACCATCTGTGATGGGGCGACTCTGGGACCAGAGTTTATTCAAAGCAAGAATCATATAATCAAGCCAATTACAGTGTTGATTTAGAAAACAAACATCCCAATGAAACTAAGAGGATTTAAATCCTTTTTTAAAATAAGAAATGGTTGATTTTATGTCCAAAGTGAATGCAAAATTGTATGTGTTTTATTTTTACTAGTTAGACAGAGTGGCAACAGATCTTTAGACTGGTGATGACTCAGCGATATCTAGGACAAACTGATAAGCTGATATTCATCAGATTTAGTAATATTTATACACTATATTTCTCTATACTTTTTTGTTATTTTAATATACCGTCATTGGTTCATATATTTTAATAGCAGTACTAATAACTAGAGAGCAGGGTGGTCAAATGATGGATAATGTACGATCAGCTCAGTATAATCAGTCTTTTATCAGCTTGAAGGATTTTCTTTGGCATTAACTAGCGGCTAACTGTACATTATCCCTCCAATTACATGACTGTACCCCATAAGTAAGTAATTAGACAGAATACTGTTAAAGATTTTTTATTATTATTGTTAATATTATATAATATTAACAATACATACTAAATAATAACAATAAATAATATTGTATATATATTAATATTTAAATAATGCCACTAAAGGGGCCAGGATGAGTGTTTCATATAACTGAATGTCCAGTGGTTGTAGAGAAATATCAGACTATTGGATGGTACAATTGACCAATCAGAACCAATGACCAATATGACCAATATCAATCCTGACTATACACACTATATTAAATTTTACACAAATGAAAACGAGACTCTGAGGAACAGACGTGGTATGTTTAATGGGTTTTATTACTTTGGGTTTTATTACCAAAACATTATCAGTAACCTGCTTTTTTCAGAATCATTTTTCCATAATCATTACCATAATAACACCAGTTCTCCAGGGGTGCTGAACCAACAATGCCTCACTGAACACATGCTCTCTTTGAAAAACAGTTGCACCAAAGAGCTACAAGCCAGTTTTATTTCAACACAAAGAGAAAAAGATACCTCACCGGACTGTGTAGGGGCCATGGAGGCCATGCCTAAAGTAAACGAGCATTACAGGGACTTCAAATAGTCTGGTACAGTTATAATAGTGGTACCATCCCCATCTGGTACAAAAATAAGCAGGAGCACACACAATGTTCCTGTAGCTCAGTTGGTAGAGCATTGTGCTAGCAACGCAAAGGTCGTGGGTTCGATTTCCAGGGAGTACATGCACTGACAAAACGTATAATTTGAATTAACTGTAAGTCGCTTAAAGCGTCTGCCAAATGCATAAATGTAAATAAAAGGGCAGATTGACTGACATCTATTGCCTCGCTCATCTCTGCCTGCGGTACAAGTGGAGAAGTCGTCCCTGGACAAAATAACCAGGAAAGCTGCAAATATTTGTGTTTTCACGATCATCTGATACTGTCTCTACTGACGAATCACGAGAGCTGTAGTGGAGACTCCCTTGAACTGAGCAAACAGTAAAAAAATCCCTTGCACAACTCTCCGGAGGTCAGAGCATAAACTGCAACGTACTGTACGCTCTCGAGTACAGCAAATAAGTATGAAATCCGTCCGAAAATTACGGAGTATGTTTTTTTGGTGGATACAACATGTATCCGAGCATGCTTTTTAACATTTAAATGTCAAAAGTCAATTAAAACATTTTATTCAGGTACTTACAAACAATTTGTTTTACAACTGCAATTTGTTTTACAACTGCGTTTATATATATTCCCCATGAATATATATAAACGAAGATTCAGCATCCATCCCAGACGCATTAATGCGTGCATCCCATTCCATGCGCATATAGTTACATTTGAAGTTAAATTCGCTCCTGTGCAATGCAATTAAACCACACTGAAACAAATATGTCCGTTCAATTAGATATCGTTTCACTTACCAGTCAGTTGCCGACGTCTCGTCGATAACGTCCTGGTAGGCTGTTAAGAGGGCCAGTCTGTTCTTGCTGAGATTCACAGCCATGTTGCTGCCGCTGCACTCATCCAGACCAGTGTAGCAGTGATGATGGGAAGCGCGAGAGGAGGAGAGATGTTGCGCGTTGAACAAAGAGACGCTACTGCTGCTGTCTGCAGAGCTGCGCGGTCCTAGTGCCGAATACTGTGCATATGACGATTTTTGTTGCCGACTTAAAACAGACTTTTTAATAAATATTTAAAATATTAAAATAACTGTTTGATAAATAACAAACATTTGTAATAAAATATGGGCTTTCTTGCGTTCCAAAACACGTGTTTTGTATTACAGATATAAAAATAGAATCTATTTTACTTTATTATTTGTTTATTTTTAAATCTATTCTTCAAACAACTGAGACGGGAAGAGAAGCAAACATTTGGACGTGCTTCCTACCTTGGAATGCATCCTTCACAGGCAGCATTTTACAGCTTTCGGCAGCAGCTTATATTTGGTTTAACTTCACTTTAAATTTCCAGGGATGCTTTATAAACGAAAATAAATGCGTTATAAACGTCTCTACAAATAATAACAATAATAACAAATAATTACAGCCTTAATATAGTAGAATATTGTTAATTAATGCAACAATATTTTAACTGTAGAACTGTTATCAATCGTTTCAACATGTCGAATCTAAATCATAAATATAACCTTAAACCTAAACTAAGTCTAAATATAAAACGTTAAATCGTGAGCCAAATAATACTGACAAATAGCTTTAAAGCAAAGTGCATAAACCAATCGTACGACCTGTCCCTCTTATCTAGGGAGTTTCTGAGATAAGACGCTTAAAGGCTTTTGTGATTAATATTTCCTCTATGATTTGTGGCATTTACATGAGATGGAAGGAGCTGTCTAGTTGTCTACCTATCAAGATGTATAATAAAGCATGGCTGTCTTAAAAGGAACATATTCTTTAAGGGTAAACATTAACTTTTTCCTCTTTACTGCTTTAAACAGCTGAGTGTGATCTGTTTTCATTTTGTAGGGAAGCCATTTTATGTTTTTTGACTCTCTGTTTGAGTGTCAAATGTAAAGTGCCTGCAGGCGCAGTAGCTGCAGGCCTCTGTCAGACTGTACTTGGAACATGTAGCTGGCAGACATTGTCAAGTCTGAGATGCTGTTCTGATGACACGTTACTGCGTTAAAGCTGAAGGCACATTAATAGTTATGTAGGTCATGGTAGAAATGCCAAGACTGAAAACAGGAAATATAATATTTATTGAGTAATATTAATATAATGGTTATAACAATGAATATTATAATAACAACTTGTTCATAAATATTATTATTAAAGATTCAGCCTACACAGATGTGCATTCATCCACATATTTAATCAGTAAGTTGCAAGACAAGGATGGTAACACTTTACAATAAGGTATCATTCATTAACATGAATTAATGCATTTGCTAGCTTGAACTAATTATGATCTTTGTTAATGTTAGTTGATATAAATACACATGTTTATGTTAGTTAATTTACAGTTTTAGTTCACAGTTGTTGATGTTAGTTCATTGTGAATTAACAAATGTTAACAGACAACAATTTTGGTATGTATAAGTAAATGTTGAAATTAACATAAATGAATATAAATAAATTATTGTTAATTGTTAGTTGATGTGAACTAATGAAGGCAACTAATGTCATCAAATAGAACCTTTTTGTAAAGAGATATATTGTGCTGTGAACATTAATCACAATCTCAGTCCCTTAAAGAGTAAACAAAAAGAACACATTACCCTATAGTATCCTATAGACACTATAGTATCCTATAGATACTATAGTATCCTGTACTTAACAGCCTCATAACAGCAGTGGCCTGCAGCACTATTGGATTCTCTCCAATCCTATGGCATCAGGGCACCAGGTCAGAATCTGCCGGTCACAGCATGGGCTAGTGTACGGTAAAGTATTCAAATAGATTTTATCCATGATACACACCTCCAGTCAAATACTTTATTTCAAGCCTGAAACAATGGCAGCATATCTAATCCCATGACCCACAAACATACATTTGCTGTGCCTCACACACACACAGACAGAAATAAGCTATAGTACTTAGCCCTTCACCCTCCTTACAGCCCAGCCTCCACAATAATGGCCCACACACAAACATACGCACACACAATCACCTTCAACTGCAGTCTCGTCCAATCAGGATCTCTGTTTGCCCCAGATCTTCCCCTCCCCTTGGCTGCCCACTAAATGGGTTACCATTAATTAATTCTTCTCACTCATCTGCTCCTTGGCATCTCCTACTGCCTACAAAGGTAGCAATTATATTCAGTGGTGATGAGAATTGTTGTGAGGGAATACATATGTCCAGCAGAGCCTCGGCAGGCATCCAAACGCTGGCATGTGAGGAGAGGGCCACTATTCAGCCATACAACTTTGAAAGCACAATGCAAGTTCCAATTTAACTGCGGCATTAGCTTTAACAACTTCAGTGAAGATGTTGACATCAAAGGACACTTTTTTTGTTGTTTTGACACAAACATGTTTGCTAGTAATTGGTTCCAAATATACTACAAAGTAGCAATGTTACAATTGGCTTTGGCATCAAAGGTGCATTAATTATAAAATGAAGTATAATAAATTATACAAAAACTACTTTATACACAATTAAATTAACAACATCAAAATTAAATATATATGTGCCTTCTTAATGTGTTTCCGGACGTATTGTAAATGATTCGTCAGTGCACGATATTCAAAATACAAATGTACTTGCCCCAACTTTAACGTTTGTAACATACATGGATTTTTCAAGATGGCCTGTTTTCTCATTCTCATCACTTCCTGTCTACACTCCACATGTTAAGCTACTGACAACTAGTGGTTGTAAAATAGTATTACAACAAATTGAAATGGTTTTTTAACCTTTCAGTGACGTCACACCTTCATCAACACCTCCCATCATGCCTCTTGATATACTGAGAACACTTTACACAATCCAACCAATTTCCAATGGATAAAATTAAGATACCTCACTGGATATTAAGTAATAAACATTTTTTACTTTCCAGTTTCACTAATTAAATAAAATAGGTTTTGAATATATTATGTAGTACTGCAGTTGTAACCTCATTGATGATTGTGCAATAAAATAACATTATGTAAACATTAAGAGAACAATCATGGTTCCAGGAATTGATCTGTGTTACAATTACCTTGGTCTCTCCACTATAAGACCTTTACTTGTTTATGATCTGTGCAAGCAAGTGTCCCTGTCTCCTACCACAAGGAAAAACAGATGGTTCTTATACTTGAATAATGTCATGATAAATACATTTTTTATATAATTTTTATTAAAAACATAGTATAATACAACCTTGTTAGAAACACACCACAGCATTGTAATGCATGTGCAGGCTAAAATAAGAGGAGGATTAAATAAATGTCTAATTTAAGATATTTAAAAATAGTGAGATGTGAGATGTTTTGAAATGGTCAAAACAGCAGAGCAGATCTTAAAAAAACAATCCACATACCAGACATATAAAAACAAGAACCATTGAGAGCCTTTTAAGTTAAACAAAGAGTCTGACCAGCGGAAATACACAAGTTATTTCCAAAAAGGAAAAATACGGAAAAACATGAACGTTCCAATTTATTCAGTGCTGTAACTAAAACCATCTCCTTAAATAGTCCCTCAAGTACTTTGTCTCATCTTAAAAAGGTTTTTGGAACGCTAACCTGACCTGTTCAAGTTTAAAACGGCTGGAACATCTTGTTCCCTCTAGTGTGCTTTGTTAGGTTTGAGTATCAGGGTGGGTCCAGAGACTAGTCTACTTCTGACATTACTAGTGACATCTTAAAAAAAACTTTATTACAACATTAAAATGTTAGGCTTGTTTGGAACTTGTAACTGTATTACCAAAATTGTTGGTAGCAGAATGGACATTCCAAATTCCAATATGAGAGCGCAGCGCCAGCTCGTGGCCACACGTCGTAACAGCCAACGTGAATTTACGTGCGCTCTTGTTACTACAGTAACCACATTTAGAGGCAAAAATAAAAGCTTTTTCAGTAAGTACCAAAAATAAAACAATTGAAACTTAGTATTAGCCATACCTGCCATCTTATAAAAATACATGTCAGTATACCATTTTTATTATAAACATTCAGTGTTTAAACGAGTCTGCAATAACAAATCTCATTAGCATTAGCATGCACAAAACACTTCTTGTAACCTGGTGGTACTAAACAGACTAAATATCAAATAAGGATCAGCGTTCTGTGTGGCTTACCTTCACACAATGAAGGTAATATATAAATGAAATATATATATATATATATAACCAACACAAAATATATCTAACCAGAAATATTTTTACACAATTAATTATTTACAATTAATTACATTATAGAAAACTGATTGGAAATGATTAAAAACAATATGTCATCTGTAAACCTGTGAAATATTGCAATAAGAGAGGTCAGTCTTAAAGGAGTTAAAAGCACATGAACTTACAAATTATCTTATGTTTCTGCATCAGTCTCTTTGTAAACACAATTTAGTAAAGTCTAAACCATTCCATGGTTTACCAGGAACACAAAATGTAATTAGCTACAATATATTTGTTAATGAAATACACTTTAAATAAAAAGGTCATTAACACACCATACATTGGGATCCTAAATATGCATATTTTACAAATAGTACAGTACACCGTTTTAATATGAGTAGCCAAGAAAAATATGGTTGGATCCAGCACAGAGGTCATTTTGTGCTCATGACAAACACACAAACAAGACTGCTAAAGAAGTCAAATTTAAATCCCAAGATATTTGTAAAGTTAAAAAGATAAATAACTGCAGTATGATCTACACCCACACTTTTTTATGAAAATGACTATTTAAAAAACAACATTTATACCTAAGAAAAATACAGTAGCTTGTTGAATCTACAACAACTGAGGCTAGAAAAATGTCACAATATGTATCAGATGTGTAACTGAATCATTTCAATCTGAACCATAACCAGTCTAAAAACATTCTGTTCATGAATTTTTCACTTAAATAAAAAATTAAACTTTCTCAGTTTACAAAGAAATCTGAAGCTCAATAATTCGCATTAATGTATTTTATTGGCTGGCCACTTGATTGTCCACTAACCGCAGTGCATGTTTCAATTTAAACACACTAAAACAGAGAGTAATAATGGCACCTTATCTTTGGTTTAACCATGGCCACCCACATCAGTTAAAGGTTTAGTAGTGTTTTAAAACTGTCTCTGATCAGACGCAAATGTGTTCTTGGATCCTGAGAAATGCAGAAGAGAATGGAGTCTCACATGCAGTATACAACAATGAATGACGCGTGTTTAATATGCTAATGCTAACAGCTCTGAGATGGCTTGAAGAGGAGTGAACTAGACAGTATTTTGAGTGAGGAAACTGAATCGGACTCTGAGACTTTGAGATCATCAGTAGGTATAGGTTGCGAGTAGAGGTCACTGTTCAGTTGAGGTTCTAGGTCTGGACCCAGAGTCATGCTCCCTGGATCAGATTGATAAGGCAGAGTGTCCAGGGAAGCAATAATACTAGAAGGCTTTCCAGTGGAGACATCTAGTTTAGACATTAAAGAGAAACAAGTAGTTTTGGGGTGATTCAGTGCCCCACTTGTCCTATCGGGAAGTAGAGCTCTGACTCTGCTTGGAGAGCTAAGGTCTGCTGGTTCATCCTGGGTCAATGGAACCAAAAAGGATGTGCCGTTCCATTTTAGAGATACACCAAGATCTTCCGTCTTTAGCCTCTTGGTTGTAGACAGGACATCCTCACTTTGCACTTGTGAATCTGTGAGTTCAGTATCTTCAGAAGACCTTTTGGAAATAGCTCTCTTGCTGAGGTTGAGTGGGAATGATTGTTCCTGAAGGATAGTGAGGGAACTGGAATTGGGTTGAATAGTTTCGCTGAGATCTTGAGCCAGAACCTCTGAAAGACGCTTGGTGAAGGTGTTCATGTGTGCCGAACCAAGACGAGCGCGCATTAGTTGATGCAGCTGCATACTGCACCCAATGTCAAGGGGGAGGATCCTGAGGGGAGGCAGTGGAGCTCCGGTCAAACAGAGTCCTCCGGTTGGTGATGGGGTATCAAGACTGCACCCTGAACACTGGTGTTGGAGACCCTCATGGGTCTCTGGAATGCTGCCTTTAAATTGATGCACCATGATTGTCTGGTGGGTTGTGGAGGAATCTTGAGGAGTTCCCTCATGGCTACTCAATCCATTGAGACCCAGTCTGGCTTTGAAGAGGTCCAGTGGACACAGGCCTTTAGTGGGACTAAATCCTTCCAAGGAACCCCCTGCAAGCACGTTGCAAGGAGCTGACAGACAAGAGGAAACTTCTACACTCTCTGTCTTCACATCTTGGCTCAGTATGGGTTGGTGGGGCATAGGTATAGAGGATACATGGGGCAGACCTTGGGCATGAGGATGGTTGGTAAACTTCAGTTCTTGGAAAACAGACTGTGGTTTGATTTTCTGAAGAGGTCTTTCTGCTTTCTCAATGGGAGGTCTGGCATGTAAGGGTGGTCCTCCAACCCGGTCCTTAGCCAGAACTTTAGCGTTCCGTTTGCCAGGGGGTCTTCCTCTTTTACGTACCACAATACCATCTGGTAGTGATGTCTGAAGAGGTAGTGGGAAAAAAAATTACAGTCATGATGTCTTATTAAGAGAACTTGACATGTAATGAACAAAATACTGCCTACATACAACAGGTATATTTGAACCAAAGCCTGCTCTAAAAGGTAGGCAGCTTAATTTATTTTAAACCTGCTTCATATACACAGTCTGCATAAACAAGGCAATCTGCATGCAAGAAGCAGTCCAAAAAAATTAACTCATTAACTGTTAACAGTCACTGACTGAGAGACTAATGGGATGCAGGCTTTAGAAGACAGCTGACTAACTTATAGCAGCATTCCACAATTGTTTTGCTATAGAAAAGTAAAACTTCTACCTGGCCAGTAACTGAATTCTTGGGGCTGTATACCCCTCTGCCTGACACAGGTTTTTTGATGGTGGGGGGTGAGACAGACGCAGCTTCGGGCTTGCAAAGTTCTGGATCTTCTCCCCTTACGTACAATTCATAAGGGAGCATCAACCTTGGATGTGATGAACAGAAGAAACAAGAATTTTTACAATTAGCTGAGTAAAGGTATCAATTGTTGATGTAATCAAAACCTCACACTCACTTTTCATAATGCCTCCTGGTGCAGGTGGCAGCACTGGTGCTTCCCGGGCTTCCACCCAGCTCGTTGTACACGACCTTCCACATACGCTGTGATGTTACCTGCAGGCCAGGGGAAGGACAATGGATTTTCACTCAGTGTTGAGATCACCGCTATCACTTTCAAGTCTTTATGATGGATTACAGTTTGCGGCCAAGTGTAGAAAAAGCATGAAAACTCACCCTTTCATAACCCCCCAGATTCTTCACAACAGAATACATGAGGAAGAGGTCAACTGTGGATAAATCACAAGCAGAGCATTTTTTAAAAGATAAGAACAGAAAATAGATTCTAGGAAGTGGCTGGTGCTCAGTTTAAACAGCTCATAATGACACATGCAGGCAGCCATGCATACATACTTTTTTTGAAACCCAGGTTGGGAACTTTGCAAATAGGGGAGCCCCTGCGCTCCATGAACAGATACAGCTGATCCAGGAACAGCTGCTCCTCTGGGTGCGGGAGCCAGTTTACATCCCAATGCATCTCCACGCTGCCCATCACATTCTCCTACAGCAATGGGTCACAACACATCAAGATGTAATTACTGTATTACTGAAAATACACTCAACTAAATGACATGAATACACATACATTTAGTATTCGGTATCTGTGTAATATGATTTATGAAACAAAGGTAAATTACATAAAATTACACAACAACAGGGAACAGAGACATAAAAACACAAATGGTGAGAAAGGAAGTCAAGTAAGAACATTTAAAACAAAACAGGAAACACACAGTTTTCATGTGATCTTTAACATCCTGTTTATACATTCGGCTTTGAAGTCATAATAATGTCTAGAATGAATACCTTCATTCTTTCTATCCATGACTCTGATAAATGGTTTTGGTTCTGTTGCTCAAATCCTTTGCCATCTCTGCCCCTTCTTTTACGAGGTCGCCCCTTCAGGCTGAGAGAGGAGTATCCTGGGATTGAAATGGACCAGCATTAGACAACAGTACATTACATTTGTGTGTACAAATTCATGTCGTAAAACAAACTCTAATGTCTCCTATAATTCATTCTTGTCCAAGTAGTGTGGATGATATTATCATCAACTAATAAAGATACTTATTTATTTGAGTTATAATGAAAACACTACACTACATATTTGGGTTGTTACAATATTAACATTTCAGCATTCAAACCCATTTCACGTATCCTCAATATCTGTTTCCATACCATGGTGACCGACTAATATGCTTTTGAAAGTATTTCTCAATTAAATAACCCAATGTCACATGGCACTCAAGTATTTTTCATTTTTCAGGTCTATCAGGCTGAATTTATGCTGCAAGGCCTAATCCACATCTGATGTGGACTTTTCTCATATCTGACTTTCTCCTCCAGCCTATTGACATTCTTTTAAAATATAAACATCTGTGGTTACAGAGCTACCTTGCCAAGCTTCAACACCCAGCTGTAAAAACATCAGACAGTGATGTAAGCAATCAAACCATTTACTAAAGGAACTCTGTTGTAACTCTTCTTAGCATCAGATGTTTATCTTAATTGCCTAAAGTATCTTTGTCCTGAACTCCATGTTGTGACACATCAGTGGTAAATTCTTCATTTTAAACCACAAATACTGAAACATGAGGAACAAAAGTCACCATGTGCCTTTTTGCTACCTAGCTATAAAGTGCTAACTGAAAACAGCACAGATTTTTTTATTTTTGTCATAAGGAAAAACAATTTCAACATTCCAGTAATCACATATTTTGGCGGATTGATTACCATTAATATAACCAGTTTAACAACACAAATTATGGTTAAACTATGGCTGCAGCAGCAAAGCCATGGTTAATTTGTGGTTACCATAGTTTAACTATAGCAATATAGTTCATCAGCAAAACATTAATTTTGGACCTTGTTTGCACTGTAGAGTAATTTCTAATAAAGCAATGCATTACCTTAAAGACGACTGAAATGGCTATATTGCCAATTAATTAGCATGACATATCTCAACAAAACCCATGGATGACATCATTGTGTACTCACCAAACTGTGTCAGTATGCTAGCACTGCTCTCTAGAGTTGGATGGTTGAAAGTATCCCGACAGTAAAGGACCCGTGTGTTGTGGAGGGTCCCCTTCATCCCACATAGGGCCAGCAGGTGAGGGTCCCGCAGATCAGGGCAACTAGCATGATCTAGGAATCGTCTCTGCAGGGAACGGTAGCGGCAATACTGGGGGTAGCTAAGAACTTTAACCTTCTGCTGTCCAGCTATAGACTTATCTGCAAAATGACAAAGATAATAAGCACCAGCCAACAAACTTTAAAGGACAAATTATACTGACAAACAATAAACATTACTCTAATGTTTGATGCTTTTCATTCATTTTCACATATTATTCTTATTGTGAGTCATAAGAATTTAGCTTTTGTGCAAAGAATTTGTGCAGCGGCATTTTTTCTATTTATCTTAAATTTGGGAGCATTTTGTTCTTATTTTTTTGCCCCATTAATTTCCGACCCTGGTTACCTTCACCATCACCCACAGATAAACGGTTGTGCTCAAATGCACATAAAAACATTATATTACAGCAATCCTCCCTAAAACTTTAAGTCATTTTTAAAGCTGCAAACTGTAACTGTAAAGTAACCTATAATTTTATGGTTCAAACATAAACAGCGGTAAAGAGGCAAAAGTGTGGATGGATTGCAGCTTTAATCTATTTGATTTATTGATTCTTTAATTATTTACATTTTCAAATGT
>JAZGTI010006399.1:0-23511 GCA_036877585.1 Botia kubotai | reverse complement strand
TCTTCACGGATTACATTCGAAAAAGACTTAGTTTAAATGGATCTCTGACATCGCCGGGTAAGACGCGGAAATTTAATGCACCGTAAAGCTTAAACGAAAGCAATTCTTTTTATGCAAAGGATTTTATAATGCACGTCCGAAAAGCAGAAGTATATTATTTTCCGCTTTAGAAATCCCTCGTCACACAATGAGCAATCAGGCAGTAAATCAGTGAATACAGTGTTTAGAGCAAACACACAAATCACATCATGTTTACTATATAAAGTGGTTTTCCAGTGTATTCTGGGTAATGTACTATTTTAAATTAAACTATGTTAAAATTCCACGTCTGCCATGAAAGTAATTATGACATACTTGAGCTCAGCCTCCTCGATAAATCCGCTGTTGTCTTCATCTAAGATGCTGAACACATTCTTAACCTCTTGAGGACTTTTCTGACTCAGGCCACAAAGCTGGAAGAATTTTTTGTAACAGAAAGAGTCTGGAGCTGTTGAGACAAACTGAGTGTCAATCAAAAATGCCCACGTTGTTTATTTCATTATTTTAATAATAATAATTGGTGAGTTTATGTCATACCTTGGCAGTCTTTGACAGCATTCTCTATGGCCTCAGCCGAAAGGATTGAAGTAAGTGACATATTTAACCTGCAGAGGGAAAACTGTATCAATATTTTTTTCTGTAAAATCTTAAGGTGCAGAATCTTACGTACAAGCTTCTTATGAAATTGCATTGTAATACTTTACATACTTTACTTTTTAACATCGGTTAATGAATTAGCTAACATTTAACAATATATTCTTAAAGCAATTAATAATTTTTGTTAATGTTAGTTAATCCAAATACGATTATTCATTGCTCACTCATGTTAGTTAACTGTGCATTAACTTTAACAAACTTTTGATTTTGAAAATGTATTATTAAATGTTAAAATAACATGACCTAAGATTAATAAATGCTGTTAATGTTTGTTAATTGTTAGTACGTTTATTAAGATTGTTAACTAATGTTAACAAATTAAACATTATTGTAATTGTTACCAATTACATTATGCAACTACGATATTGTAATTGATTCCAATCTAATTTCTGTAACTCTCTACCTGTTAAAAAACAACATAAAATCATTATTAAACCATTAAAACATATTTAAAACGCGCATTTATATCTGCAGGTTAAAAAGTATGTTAACAGCATCTCACCGCTAGGAAGATTTCTGCTTCCCGTGATCCACAGCAAGAGGAAGGTTGTGTGATAGCGGCTCTCATCCAGTACGACCTTATATATATACATATATATGTATATGCTAATGGAAAGGACAATGAGCGATGCTTGAGTTACCTGTCCGTGTATCAAATTCCTGTTGCGTGGCCCTACTTGAATTTCCTGCCTAACTAATTATCCTTTACTATTTAAATGAGCCTCCTGCAGTACAGTTAGACACCTGCATTATGCCCAAATATAGTGCGTGCATGATAGGAAAGTAGTTCTCTCTCTCTCTCTCTCTCTCTCACTTTCTCTCTCTCTCTCTCTCACACACACACACACACACACACACACATTCACTACAGCGACAGACGCAAACGTTTAATGATAAGCTGTGTCGATTGTTAGCTATTACATTCGTATTTCTTATGAATCGTTGACATGTTAGACAAATCACCTTTGATCTGTTTCACATCATTTAGTTGTGCAATATCTTCACGCATTTCTGCCCGGTCTCAGTTACTAGTATTTGATGCTGCTTCACGTTTAAAGGTGTAAGTGACCTTTTACCCTTCTGTGTCAGAGTTTATTTTCCACCTTAGATACATTTTAAACACTTTGGTTTGCGATAAACGAGTTTCAATGAACTGTTGTTTAGATAGTTAGGGGTCCGGTCCGTTTAGATAAACATTGAGACGATCTACTTCTGCAATGATCTACTTCTACAACTTGACGCTATGCTTCTCTTTTACTTATCACCAGGCTTAATCTGACCGATTTTCCATTTTTAATGATTGAGCCCATTGGACCAATTTTCTGCATCGTCTGCTCTTCAGGAAAACCATTCACAATTCAAGGTAATATGCGTAGCGAAGACATTGGTCAACCACGTTATTTTCATGTTGATGTGCGATATTGCAAAACAGCAATCACGCATTAAACGTGTTCTGTGATAATAAGGTCCTAAAACATACTGACAATGACGTAGAAATGGAATTGCAAAGAGGTCATTTGACCTGTGACGAAAAGGAGAAGTAAGACATTGGAGCCACTCAGCCAACAAACCAATACACTGTAATTGTATTGGTTTGTACCTGTAATTGTACCAAACTGACTGTTAATGTTACGATATAGTGATCTGTCCATTTACTGTACGCTGTATAATTTGTTGGTACAAAAGTCCTGTCCTGTTTATTTCAGCGTACAAAAGTCATGTTTAGTTTTAAGTCTGCTATTTACATTGATGAGAAATTAAATTAAAGCTCCCAGCATACAAGCACTTGGGTATTAGAATCAGAATATTACACATTTGAGACTGTTGGCATGTATAAGCGCAGGCTCATGCTAAACGTGGCCATTGGCGCCCCTTAGTGGCAAATGCAACGTCAATATATTAAATGGAGACTATATGCCTTGACGGTTTTATCATCAGTTTATGTTTGGTTACATCCTATTATAAAACATCAAGCAGACACAATCCGACACAGAAATGAATTCTGGTTATTCAAAGTGCCAGTTAATGTTTAAGAGTGACAGCTTTTAAACGTGGCTGGTTTAATTTTTTCACACTATACTACATTTTACCATATTTACCTCAATCATTTTTATATTCTGTCTGATCTTTACAAAGCCATGGATAATATTTTTTGTATTAATATAATATAAATTAGTGCAAATTAAAACGACAATTTAGGTTCAAGTTTAAATACCATGTAAGCAGCTTACAAAATAAAAGAAGACTCAGAAATTAAAAATAGTATTTATTTCTTTTTCATTGTCCTTTCCCAAAAGCAACGTTGAAGATTTTACAGTAGCTAACATTCATATCTACAACACAGAAGGCCGTGTGATATGTACAGTCATTCCGGACAGACTGCGGCACGGGAGTGGACAGACAGAATTATGTATAAAAATCAGCCACTCATTAGATACAAATGTGGAGGTCCAAGGCTATGTTACTGGATGTATTTAAGAGTTGTTGTTCAGATGTCATTTATGCCTTGACCAAGACAGCAAACTCTGTGAAGATAAGAAATAACTAATCAGAAGACATTGCGAAACAGATGCGCTGCATTGAAACCTCATGATTTATAAACAATATTGAGGTGAAATATTCAATAAGGATAATATTATCAATTATTAATAATCAATATTAATATAATTCACATAATAATTAATAGTATAATAACTATACTTTACTATTAAAGTATAGTTATTATAATAGTATAATAACTATACTTGGTAATTATTATTAATTAATTATTATTATTAATTATTCATTCATATTATAATATTGCTCACCATCCACGCCAATCTTGCCATCACCATCAGAATCTCCGGCTTTCAGGAAGGCTTTTGTCTCTCCGTCAGTGAGAGCTCTTGCACTAGCAGAGAAGTTTTGCAGGAACAGCCTGAAGAACATAAACAGACCATCAAGCCTGTGTCTACACTGAGCCTCCATGGTGGGAAACCCTGGTCAGGTTTAAGACCAGACTTACTTCAGCTCATCCTCCTCAATGAAGCCGCTCTTGTCCTGGTCAATGACAGCAAAGGCCTTCTTGATGTCATCGGCGGACTTGCCGGCCAGGCCGACCTTGGCAAAGAAGCTCTTGTAGTTGAAGGAGTCGGCAGCTGGAAATGAATGTTTTGTTGTTAACATGATAGTGGAGCTGAAAACTATCTTTAAAAATATCAGCTGTACCCGATGGGGCATTTCAACATTGTTTTTATACAGTTTAATGCTGGATTGTGTTTACACTGATGTTAATGACATGATGGTGTAGCTGTCAGGTGTTGGGCGTTGCGCATGTCACACGTTACCTTGGCAGGCCTGCAGGGCTGCAGTGATGTCAGCCTCTTTCAGAATACCAGCGAAAGCCATGTTAGCCTATAAAATGACAGAGGGTTTGAATTTAGTATATTTATAAATCATAAGACCAGCTTTTATTTCATTCACTTTTAATGCACGACGATGTTCAAACCAATAAAAAATATAATCAAAATAAATTTTCGACGTCAACAGAAACGACTTGCTCCCTTGATTGAAAACGGATGAATTCAATTCGAAACCGGCTCCAAACTAATATACAAAAATAAACGATAAATCCCACCCAGTCCTCCGCGTAATGAAAACGCTTTACGATATCCCCACGCCACGTCAAATGACGTCAAGTCCAAACTGGAAAACAAATTATTCCCAAGTCAGGTAGCTGAGGCTTAACAGTCGAGCGCATCCTCCCAGGATCGTTTGCCGTGCAGACACTCACCTCTGATTGCCTTTGGGGTTTGGATTGGTAGGGATGAAACTGGCTACTGCAGTGATCACCGACTCCGTGCCTTCCACCTTATATACCGCTACTCAACCGAAATATAAGGCATAATGTAATGGACACCGCATGCAAGGCAGTCGGATCAAAAAGTTTTCGAGTAGTCAGGCCGTTCTATTTATATGCTCTTAAATGAAGACGCTTAAAAGGTATGTATGTATAAGTCCTAATATCACGGGCTAATAATATACGGTGCTGATATGCATGAAATCTCTGTTGAATGAGGAAAGATGAACAAGGAGAGTTAAAGCTGTTTTGCCTATTAGATTTACAGTTGTTACGCACGTTACGCACTTTACTTCGGAGACTGAAGGTGAATAAAAAACGAACACACTATACTGTCTTATTTCAGTTGTTACATTGCTTTGGAAAAGCTTAAGTTAAATGCTGTAATATGTGAAGTAAGGCAACGGTTTCAGCGTAGGTTCTTGGCGTCTGTTTAATACACGAACGTCTCTTTAGCTCTGCTTGCCTCAGTCACATTTGGTTTAAATGTAATAAAATACACTGAAAACATATGTTATTGTTTGAGCAGAGCCTATTATAAATATGTATGTGACTGAAATGTAAATGCTGTTTATAGAAGATGCTGTTTAATATTGATAATGAAACTTTTTTTTGACGTTATTTTGCATGACATTTGGAATTGTGCTTGTGAAATTGCACAATAATTACAAACTTATTAATTCAATAAAATAATATAAGAGTCATGAGAGTATCTATAATTATTAGCATATTTATGAGTGATCCTTCAACAGTGGCTTTTTAAAATATTTGCAGTCTTGAATATTAAAACTGTGAATGAACTGTTAAAACATTCAACATCACATGTACTGTAATAAATATATGATTTCACTCTGAGGGGTGTTAAACAGTTAATCAATTATTTGGCTAGCACAAGTTAACAAGTTAACACAAGTTTTTTATTTAACACAAGCAGCCAGTTCACTCAAATAGTAAACAGTTTGTTGATGACACCTACTTACTCTCAGATCATGGAGTAAAAATCTTAAAATGAATTATTATCTTTAAACTGTCGCTTTACTATCCTGACGAAGAAGTACATACTGTATAAGAAAACATACAGTAAATGTCAATTCTTTGAATCAATTTATTAAATGCCAGTTATTACACTTTAAAACTAGATATTTGTGACAGAATAATTATATACTCTGCCCAAGATTCATGTTTTTGAACATGATGACTACATTATAATTTGACTTCAAATAAAATAATTGACATCTGTACCAAAAATACCCTATAGTTCATTCAATACTTTGTGGAAGTAAATCTGAATCATAATATTCTCATCTCAGTGTGTTTCTCAGCATTTTTCTCAACATTTTGCCATTTTTGCCTTCTGGGTTTTATTGTAATATTATTTATTTGTAAATGTGTTAGCTGCAGTTTTAAAAGTACAGTAAAGATACAGTAAAGACTTAGTGTGCGACAAACCTTTGGGATCTAAGTGTATAATAACGTTGCACACTCAGTTTAGGAGATGTCTGGGCATGTCTTTATAGCTCACTTCCTGGTGACGACACTTATTGAGCATGTGCAGAAGACCATTTTTGAAGCGCCTGACATTCTGCACTTGCACTCAAAAACTGCTTAGCTATGTCATTTCAACAACTGCCAACAGATGGCTACAATATGCCTTCACATTGCTTATTAAGATCAGATAGTAATGTGCGTGTTGACTGTGCTAATGGAACATATGCCGTGAGGTCTTAAAACATTCCATGTTCTAATGTAGAACTCTTTAGAACTCCACATAGAATCTCATCTCTTTTCATATAGCAACATATTTAAAGCCAAATTAATATTTAAAAATTCACAGTTAGAGAGCAGAAGACACTGTTTTACATTAAATGTATTTTTATTTCCTTATCTAAAGTGCAAAAGAGATTGTATGTTTGCACACCGAAGGTTTTTCACTGAAAAATACAATTAAACAACATTAACAATAAATAGCTTTCCAAGACATTGGACAGGCGTTCTTTTTGCGAGGAGGAGTTTGCAGGGCATTCATAAATAAATATAAAAAGGATTATATCTAAGCGGAGCTCTGGTTCCAAAGACGAGGGTCCACGAATGCTTAAGCCTTAACAAGGGAAGCAAACTCTGTAAAAAATGAATAATAATAATTAAAATGTGGAAACTGGACCTCTCATTTAAAAAAATTTACATCATATGAGTAAGAGCAGGTGTAATCGTAGTTTTTTTGCTTCCTGTAAATATTATGTAGGCCTAAGTTAGATGCTTATAGATGTTGCGCTCCTTTTCGTATGCGCTTTATTTTGTATAGACAAGTCTCACTACAGATCTTTTTATTAGACCATCACAGTTTGGCTTGTTGGTTTGTCACAGATTACTGTAAAATTCTGATATTATTCAATTTTCTTACAATTTAAAATTCGTGTTTTAGAAATTTGATATAAGTCAGAGCAAAAAGTGATATAAAAAATTAGCTAATAAAATCAGATTGTGGAATCTATCAATGAAGAAAGAGTCAAATAACTAATGTAATAAAGCGTAAGAAGATTTTCTTAACTTTTTTTATCATGACTGCAACATCATAATTCATAGTGTTAAATTAAATTTGTTCCTGTTTCAGTATAATAAATGTGTAAATACTGTAAATATAAATAATTTATTACCCTCAACTCCAATTTTGCCGTCGCCGTCGCTGTCTCCAGCGGAGAGGAAGGCCTTGGTTTCAGCATCTGTCAGTGCTCTGGCGCCAGCAGAGAAGTTCTGCAGGAACAGTCTGAAGAACATAGAGGAGATGATAAACGTCGTGGAACATCATTAAAGACACGTTAAAACTGGTTGTAAGTTTGTAGCTTTCTTACTTCAGCTCATCCTCCTCAATGAAGCCGCTCTTGTCCTGGTCAATGACGAAGAAGGCCTTCTTGACATCATCGGCAGATTTTGCGCTCAGGCCGACCTTGGCAAAGAAGCTCTTGTAGTTGAAAGAGTCAGCAGCTGTAAGTTACAAGTAAAGAACAATATTTCGTTATTTAATTGCATTCAATATTTTGCAGTAATGCATTTTACCTTTATTATTTTGTTTGTGCCAACACGCTAATGAATTAGCATAGATGAGCCTTACCAGCGCAGGCAGAGAGGGCTGCAGCCACATCCTCGTCCTTGAGAATTCCAGCAAATGCCATTTTGAGAGTTCTGGAAATGAAAAAGATGAATTTGCTTTGGTAAATGCACACCAGTAAATCAACACACCCACAAATCCGTTTGGAGGTTAGGACAGGCTTTTTAAGCAAGTAATTTATGAATCTTACAGTCCTAAATATAATCCTTACAATCGTAAAGAAAGTCAATGTAATTAAAATCAATCAATGAATTTAAATATTTCCTGAGAACCAAACTCAAGAGCAGACATTATGTCAATCCATCACACAGTGTATAAATTCACATTTCAGATAGTTCACCCAGTAAGAGTTTTTCTACAGTAAAAACCAACATGATGGTCTTTTGCCAAACATAGGAGAATGCCAATTAGGTAGAAACCATCCAAATCTCAGAAAGTAGCAGGTCCTTCAGCTGGTTAACTGACAAGATTCAAGTAATGTTTTCAGTCCTGCGAGGCGAAACCTTTCTTAGTCCATTTACGTCCTCATTCTGTTCCTCCATTTCTGGTTAAACGTATTCCACAGAAATGCCTCATCTGCGGTGTGAGGAGTTATCCTCAGAGTGATCAGCTTCTTTTGGCAAACTCACCTTTGTGCTGCGCTGGCAACTGTTCCACAGATTTGCGACGGCTACCCAAGCACAGACAGGCCTGTCTTTTATACTCTTGTCTCTGGGGCTGTAACAGATACCGATTGCTTAGGTTGGGTTTACTTTCGAAAAAATGTGTCCAATAGTCACATAGCTCTATTTTTATCCTTTACATGGGGATGTTTCAAGTCCATATGGGCAACGCAAGAGGGACATGTTAGGGTGTCTGTTCGCTCATATGGGCTCTGTGTTTGCAGAAAACATGTGAGGTGTAATTTATGTGTAATGTGATTCTTGGTTGTTTTATTACTTTTAATAGTTTTTTCAGTGTTTCTGCATTATACAGGATATTTTGCGGCCCAATATTCAAAAGGTTTACATTTATTATTGTTTTTTAATTACACTTGGACATGATTGAAGATTTTTTTGATTTATGGGAAGTTGGAATGGGAGGTACCAGGTCATCGTTTACAGTGTCTGACTATATATAATCCATACATGCAGTATGACTGTGCTAAGCAGATTCTGGGGCAGCTGAAAGCTTGGACACAGCGGCACAAGTTTCAGATTACTGACAAACATTATGAAATACGCTTACAACCCTTCTTACAAGAAGGCCATTCAACACAATGTCTTAATAAATATACATGCTCAACACATTTATAAATACATACACGCCTGAGCATTTGTTATTTCCGGTACAGATACTAAATTAAAATGCTTTGAAAACCCATGTCGTAAACCCCTACTACTAATACTCATAATAAATTAATAATAATTTAAATGTATTATGTCCTTATTTTTCCTGGTCTTAATTTGGTGGAAAACACCCTGTTCTTCTAAAGACATGAAATTGTAAGTATTTGTTTGTAAAGTTTGTAAAACAGCATCCTTTATTTGTAATGTTTGTCTGATAGAGACATCACAGTATATGTGACTGTTGTCGTTAACAGCCAATTGACCCTTCACCAGGAGTTTGATTGACAGGCGATCTGGCCAATCATAATGCAGATTATGTCAGACAAACAAACAATGCTGTAAAGTAGATTAACATTGCTGGACATGTAAAAAATGGTCAAAAGCTGCTCATGTGGGACTTCCAATGCAGACAGGAAATACCCAGACAGGGTCCAGCGTTTCCTAAACCTGGCAGAAACTCGTGGAGCTAACCACACAAATCATACATCATCATTTGTATAGGTTTTGTAATGGGGAATGTGAAAATAACAAAAACTCATTTTGAAAGCTTGTTCATTGTGACTTTTTCTTCCAGCACATGGTCACATTTTATTTCATTTTGAGTCTTTTTTACAAGCTGAAGATATCCTTTGCATATCACAGACCTCTCTGTCTGCTTCTGTCTGAAATCAACAAGCAATTTTCCCAGAAGGTATCCCAGATTTAACAAGGAATTAACAGTGGAAGCGTCATGGCTGGTACTTGTCGGACATAGCAATAGTAACTAAGGGTCCAAAATGATTTATTAGTTGAACACAAATACATTGTTTGAGCATCTTTATTTCTTTAACTTGTACTGAATTCTAAGTACATACAATAACATTACAGTAAAATATTTAAGACAAAATTCTCAGAATCCAGTTTTGGAAGTTACAGCGGAGGAAAACAGTTGATTCCACACTCGTCTCAGGAAGCATTAACAAGCACTGAGAATTCTACAGGAAAGAAGAAAACTTCCATTTATCTCTTATATATGATTTATATATCATAACATATACATTAAACATCCATTTACCAACCTTCCCATCCAATCTTGCCATCTCCATCCATATCTCCAGCCATGAGGAAAGCCTTGGTTTCAGCTGCAGTCAGAGCACGAGCGCCTTTGGAGAAGTTCTGCAGAAACAACCTGGAACATATTTCAAAAGATACTGTAAATAAACCATACTGAGAATATTCTGTTGACAAAATGACTCGTCTGTTACATGTATTATAATATGTCTGTTAACAGTTATTTATTAAAAAATCATTGTACATTAACTCATTACAAGTCTTACAAAGTCACCCTGCCACATAAACATACATGCAGTACAAAGTGTAATTTCCTAAATTACTCAACTGTAATTCATCCTGCTCAATGAAGCCACTCCTGTCCTGGTCCAACATTTTAAAGACCTTCTCTATCACAAGAGGAGATTTTTTGGACAAACCTACTGTTGCAAAAAACGTCTTTGGGCTGAAAGAATCCTTTGCTGTAACAGAATCATTAAAAAAAAATAATAATTTTTCATCAACATTCACAGATTCCCACTACAAAACTATCAATTTTCAATTTAAAGAACTTTCACAGTGTTCAGCAGCAGCTGTCGGTCATTAGAGCATAATTCATACTTTACCTTTACACGCATTGATGGCAGTACAAATATCAGAAGCTGCCAAAACGTCTGTGATAGCCATTTTCCAAAAGATTCGAAGAAAATCACGGCCTCTTCCCGCAACAGTGTCCTGACTGCTTATAACTGCAAATCCTGCAGCCAGAACGACACTAAATGATGTCAAAAACCATCAGTGTTTGTATGTCACTCACAGCTGTGTGCTGTACACCATCTGACGCAGTCATTTCTACTGTAGAGTAAGTCTGCTGGATAAACAAACAAGCAAACCAACACAAAAAGTCTTGTGATTTATATTCATCTTTACAAGATAACAGCATGTTATATTTGGTTCAGTAAAATGTTTTTCCTTTATCTCTCCATCTTTTTGTGTTTTCGTACTTTGGTCACCCTTTGTAAACATCCTGTTATTTCTTGGCCGTCATTATTGGACCTTCGCTGACACATAATGATATAAAGGCAACGGTCGTGACCTAGATTTTTGTGAGAATTTTGCAGCCATTTTGTCTTCCATAAAGATCAAAAGGCCACAGGCTCAATCACATTGTCAAAACACAATCAAACGACATCCACTTGTTTTGCGTGTTTATGTGACTTCAGTCATAGCTTTGTTTTTGCGCACGTGCTGATCTACTGATATGACGTGAGCTCAACTTCCTCTAGACCATTTTCCTGAGGATGGACCTGTTTGTGTGTCCTGCCAACCAGAGGCCAAAGCAATGACAAAAACATCCTTCCAGGTCACTACCTGCTCCTGTGGCCTTGTCCCTCTCCATTCACTACCTCTTGTTTTCAGGAAAGCCGTGTTTCCTGACTGACAGAGATTGGGGCTGGACTTCATATTCTCAAAAGCACAGGCATTTTTTGTGCTTGTTTATATGTTAGACCAGGTGCAGTGAAGAGTGTCTGAGGATATCAAATATGATTTTTTTTTTTAAAGTGATACAGAACAATTTTGACTGTTTTAACACAACAGATTTTTTTCTGTGTATCTGTGATGGTAAGTAAAGGAGGATTATATTTTACAATACAATAACATTTTGCTTTGTTTTGTAGACATTCAGTGTGTAACTGTGTGTCGTGATATTTAAAAATATGTATGTCATAACAATTGTTGCTCTTCGATTCTTTAGTGCTTTTAGGAAACAGCAGTTAGGAATATGAGAATTTTTGTATAAACTGTACATCATTTATGATGGCTGTTCTTTTAACTAATCATAATGAACTTACATTTACACTTGACGTGTGTGTTCCCTGGAAATTGAACCTATGGCCTTGGTGTTATTAACACCTCGCTCTACCAACTGAGCAAGTAACTAGATGGAATGATGGACAAATGTATTTTATGGGTAGTTAACATGAGCTACTTTTGGGAAGTTCACATGTACACTCATTTAAACTATTTCAGTTCAAAAATGGATAATTATGTATATGCATGCAGCTTTTGTCCCATCTTTATAATTAGGTTGACTGAGAAATTAATTATCTGTATCTTAAAAGATGTATTTTTTACACTGTATGACTAATTAAAGTAAACTAGTAAACCAGTCAAAGAATAAACTAAAAAATTATGAAAAACTTGGTGGTCATAAACAACGACCAGTCACATGACCTAAAATATATACTTTCCTTTATACATTCATCTTAACCTATAATCTTGCTTTTTCTCAGACGCTTGTTAAATATGACAGAGGGAAATGATTAATAAGCTGATAAGTGAGAAATGTGTTGCAATTACTGTATTTAAATCATTACACGTTTGGAACACGCCTTGTTTTATTTTGAGCCTCTCATTTTCCAAGCCAAGATTCTCAGTATCACAGACTGAACCGTCTCACTGTCCACCTGCTAAAGCCCCTCTTGACAGATTTACAACTCGTGTATTTAATGTTTTACCAATTGCTCTTTGCATAACAGCATTATTGTAATCAGAGTGTTAAATATACACAATGAGGTTATCTCCTGTGAATCCCTCTTAAAGCTGCATTTAATTAAAGCTGACCGCACGCTTCATGAGCGCAGGCAGAGATTGTGCTGTTCCCTGTCTCTCGGGTTTAGTTGCATGTCCATCTATTTCCAGTTGACCAGCTGCGACGGAGGCATGCCGATGGGACTCTCAGATTTAGCCAAGGCGGGCCCTCCGGTTTTAGTTCCCGCCCCTCCTTTTCCCAGGCATCAATCACTCAACACCAAGCGTGTGTGTGTGCAGGTTGTAATATTTGTGTGTGTGCACGGACACCTTAAAATGACCTCGGGCCAGATCACATCATTAGCCGTAAATCTAAAAGGTAGACGAACTCATTAAAGCGTATTTGACCATTCAGGCTGAATTTGTCTGTTGTGAAGTCTTACACCGGCCTCCCGGTCTTATGCTTCCCTCTCGCCATCCGCACGTGACCTGGTGTTGCCAAGCTGCCGGAACCACTTCCTGTGTCATGTCTGTGAAATAAATGAAGCGCTAATTGAACAGCCGATCTTGCCAGGCTGCGATTTCCCCTTGTGCTGAGCGTTGATATGTCTCTTGGGGCTGGAAGCGTGGCAGCAGGCCAGAGTCCTGGAGCCCCACAATGAGCTCACTAAGACTGGGTTAGTTGTGTAATGCCACTGCTGTATCATTCTACGAAGCTGGAGTCTTTACACCATGATCTGAATCTGATGTTAAATCCAACAAGGCCCTGTGAGCAGGTGTTTTGGGACTGCTAAGGTGTCTTGGGTCTGCTAAATACGTTTTTGCATTTAGCAGATCCTTTATCCAAAGACTTACAGTGTATTCAAGGTATACAAATTTATCAGTACAGTATGTTCTCTGGTAATCCAACCCACAACCTTTGCACTGCTAACACACCACTCTACCCACTGAGCTACAGGAACACCAGAAAATCTTGTTTTCGGTCCCAAAACACCACGTTGACATGAGCCACAGTGTGAAAAAATATTCAAATATTTTCAAAGGCTCACTAAATTATTTAAATCAATGCCCAGAATCATAAGCTTTGTGCTTGGCAAAGGAAATGCTGTGAAGAACAGATTTAGACCTGAATTTAGTTAGGCAGAGTGTTTATACTGTAAAATGTGATGGCCGTATGAGGATGCTTTTCTGTTGTGATAGAAATTCATAAATCATCTACTAAAAGTTATTTAAAAAGCAACAACAATATTAGCAACGATGACTTAATTATCAAATAAATTGCTTCCACATGGCACTATGAAAAACACAGTTGTGTGTAACGTCAAAAAACTCTTCCAAAGTTCTTCGGGAGTTTGTTTGTGTTCAGACACAGCAGTCTAAAGCAGATCTTTCACTCAATGAATTTTGGACCGAAATGCAGTCAGCAATAAACCACCACCGGCCTGGCTCTGGTTTTATGAGCATGACAGTATCTCTTGGATGGACTTCACACTTATCAGAATGGCAGCATACAGCCATGACACTAAATACAAACTTAGCAACACATTTTTATAGCTTTCGGTTCCGCAAATGTCTTTCTCTATTTTGAGTTGTAAATATATAATCTCAAACTGGGTGCAGATCTTTCTGGTAGTTCCAGTGAGTGAGATATCTGCCAGGATTATAACAGGAGATATGCTGTATGTTTTTGTCCATAAACTATATACTGTAAACACACAGAAGAGGGGAAAATAAGAGGCAGGTATGACTTATTGACGGAGATTATAAATCAGATGTGGTTTAGTGCTCTCAATCTGACCAGCGTGCTCTCAAGATCTGTCGTATTCTGATTTCAATAGAATCAGAATCAGATTTGACAGAAGTGGAAAAAAAACAATGTTACATGGGATTTATTTGAATCTTTATTTTATTGTCACATTATAAAACACTCAGAGCAGAGAAACAGAATTAGATAGATTCATAGAATACATGAAATTGAGTCTTTATATTGATAAGTTATTAACTATTATTGATAAGTTAACATTATTATTAATAAAAAAATCAAAGATCTAGAATAGAATTTAACACAGTTTGGAATAACGACAGAAGTCACATCATACAACACAACAGGCTAGATTGGGGGAAATGCTTATATTCACTTAAGAATTACAGAGAAATACATCACACACAAAATAAAGCTCTGGGGATTTAGATCATTTACACGATTTCTGGTTGCTTTCCAAAGCAACGGAGAAACTGAAGCGATCTCTTTCTTGAGCTGACGATACTCTGTTTACCTTCATCTTACCTCATTTTTTGCGCATACTCCACTCCTTGCACAATATCGTGGGTTCATGCATTAGACTTACTCAATAACTGCTTTGGGAAATATCCTGTAAAAACTCTTTTTACTGTACAGTGGGTCCTCTTAACTGCAAGATTTAGAAATCTGATCCATGACTGCAGCGCAACAGCAGGCACACCGCCGAGACTGACTGAGCTTTTTTATTTATAAATTATAGTGACACAGCATATAGCAAATTCTACCAAACATGCTTGCCCATATATAGCGGCCATACTGGATTCGATTAATCGTATATATACATTTACATGTATGCATTTTATCCAAATATATTATTACAGTAAAACAGTTAATATTTCAGTTATGCGATAACAATTTAACATATAAAAGCAACAAGCTATTTGAGGCTGTGCTATATTGAAAATATAGTCACGGCTGAAGGATGTTAAGTAGTGACGTGGAACAGAATAAACCTGTTTGTACCTTTTTCCTTAAATACCTAAAACACTTTTGTTGGAAGACCTCGTCATCTCTCAAATTATTAGTTAAATAGATTTAACCCTTACACTTCAGTTCTCAGACTGACACCAGATTACTGTTTAATCTTTTTCTCAAAATTAAACTGTTTAAACGTTTAATTTTGCCAGGGGGAGATTATTTTTTCTGGTTTAACCCTAAAACCTAATTTAACTTAACCCTAACCATAACTTATGACTAAAATCAGAGAGAACTGACAGGTGAATAAGAATGGTGTAAAAGAACTATAACTAACTCTGGTTGTATAACTAAACTCCACATTATCTGTAAACTTATTCCCCAAATCTGATTGGTTGATTGGAAGGCCGCATGACAAAGTGTCAAAGAGACACTGAGGTCTTATTGAAAACATCATTATATACACTTATATTTACATTTATGCGCTTGGCACATGCTTCTATCTTAGTGACTTACAGTGCATCTAAGCTATACATTCTATCAGTACATGTGTTCCCAGAGATTCGAACCTATGACCTTTGCCCTGCTAACACAACGCTTTACCAGCTGAGCTACCCTTGCAGTTGATGTACAGTATACAGTATAATCTGTATACTGCATTTATGTAATGATATATTACTTGGTTTAAATTTAGAATTACAATATGTTCATTCTGATGAATCCTCACATCAGCCATGAGGACTGTAAACAGTTACAGTGGAGTTTGCCTGAACTAGTCTCTGTTCCAACTACAGTAAACAGTTACCGCTCTAATTTAAGCTGCTCACTAATTTACACCCTGTGCCAAATCAGCCCACCCCCACATCTATCACCCATACTGACAGGGGACAGATATTACAAACAGATTACTAGCCATAGAACTTGTGGCATCAGGTTTATATATTTTGTTTAATGTTTATGTGAATATATTTTATGCTTCTAGTTTTTTACTAAAACATTATTAGACACTATTTATAAAATACACTTATATAACCAATTAAATTAAAGGTAGGATAGACAATTTCAGGGAGGCCAGCAATAGCAACCTAGCTATGAAAGTATAAGATCCCGCTGTCTGTCCAGAGTGCTCTTCAAAGACACACCTCCTCCAACACATGATTGCATACATGGTTTGACAGGCAGGTACGATGTCCTATCATTGCATTTGGGCCGAATGCAATGACTGGACAATCATTTTATGCTCCTGCACCTTTCACAGAAGATTGATATATAATATAAATATATATTATAATATATAAATATATAAATAAAGATATTTATATAAATATATTTTAACTACTTTACTTAGTGATTTCTGTCAGGACCTGAAGAGACTTTTAACCAGCCTACCCTGCCTTTAAAAATAGAATGTAAAAATATTTATAAATAATAAAACAAATATTTTGTTATAAAGTTACGTTTTTTTGGTAACAGTTTTTTTATTTTTAGTAACAGTTTAAAAAGAATTCATAAATTTAATATGCTTTAAGGTGAGTTCTAAAAGACATTAAATACAATTATGATAATTTTTGTGGGTTTTAATAATAAATCTTGACTGTATTTCATTCAGATAGCTTCCTATATTAAACGGGCATTATAAGTCACCATTTTAAAGTGAGCAGAAGATACTAATTTATTTGTGTTTACAAATACATCTAAAATTACTGGCGCTATTCAGACTGTCCGTACAGCAAAGCTGCTGTACGCGGCACTTCCCAACTTTTCCAAAAAAGGTTGCGACAGCAGGTTTCTTTTCTGTCCGTTACCCAGAATGCAGCGGGGCAGCAGACGAATGGAGTAACTGTTGTAGTGGGGCATGCACAGCGCGACTGGCTCTGCTATGCATGCTCAGAATAAGCCCAAAGGCATCCAATTACACAGCTCTCATGAATTGTCCGGTGTCACTTGTCATCTGTGTGAAGGATATGATGATTCTGCCCTTCGTATGTAAAAGGATAGGCTGAGGTTCTCACCCCCTTTTTTGTAAGGTGTTACTACTCAATTGGTGGGAACCTGTTGGCGCAAACCCATTTAAAATAGTGAACCTGCTCCCTTTTTGGAAGTATGCTAAGTTACTGTCGGTGCTTTAGGGCAGCCCATTATCCCCTACAAGGTTGGTTGCCATAGATGCACGAATTTAATTGGGCATGAAAACATTACACAGTTCTTGAGTTGTACTTATATTGCCGCAAAATTAGGGCACTGCAGTGGCCACAAAAACAACATACAGAAGGAAGTAAATGTAGCACACTACACTTTAAAAACAGCTGTAAACCAGAGAATGTAGAGTAACTGCTAGTGCTGTATATAAAACATATACACACACACACACACACACATATAACATTAACCATGTGTTTTTTTTGTGCTTCTCAACATAAAAGTTCTGAAAGATTTTTTTTACGACATCAGGAAGAGTTTTGAGTGATATTTATAATGTTTAATCATAAACAGTTGCATGACATAGGCCTACCTTGTTCCAGTCCGTTCCAAAATGGTTCATTCTCTGTCTTTCTGGTTTTATCTGTCAGTTTTAACAGCAGCAGTGAGATCTTCAGTTTCAGAAGCTTGCATGTGGCAAAACTGTGTAGAAACTGAAGCTCTTTCTCACTTCTCATCCTGTGTAGACTTAAGTACCACATGTGTTCAGCTGCATGCTGGCTACTCCCCACGCCAGGCCTGACAGAGAGTCATAAGTGTGTGTTTGTTGCCAGCTGGGAACAACATCCTGGTGCTGAATGAGTGTGACGAGTAAAACTCCAGCATCAGTGATTTTGTTACCAGAGGAGCATAATAAACATCAGAGAACCGTCCAATCCCATCCAAGCAAAACTCTTCTAGTCCTGATCCACAAGCAGTTGGACAGTGTTATCATTTAGATGTGTGTTCCTGCATTTTGTATGTATTTCCTCCACATTCCACTCAAATCAACAAATGAGGGACATGTTGTTCAATTTTGTATTGTATTAAGCCAGCAGCACGTCATACCATGTATTTACTGAATATTTAACTTGTGTTTTTGCGCATCTCAGATATGAGGCTATGAACATGAGAAAATCTTAAGAGCCCATGTTATTCTTAATGAGGTGTTATGCTTATGACTGACCACCAGATGTCAACAAATGCGAAATGAGAGTGTGCTCCCAATAACGTCCACTAGAGGGCACTATACCGTGCCCTATTTCATTCCCCGAGCACTCATGTCTAATAAAGACTGTTAAATATCTCTGAAACACTTCTATACACGACTCTAGGGTCTTGTCTCTGTGAGATTAAAAGACCTTTATAATCTTTGCACTTCTACATGCTTAGCTGAATTTAGTCTGTTTAATAATGCAGAATATAAGGTGAACAGAGGATTAAGGTATTATACAGTAAATGTATACAGTACATTTGTCGTTTAGCTTTGTTAAATGCTAAGTTTTACAGTGTACCTTATCATTCATTTGTTAGATAGTTGAGTACTTGTAAGTGTGTGTGTGTGTGTTTGTGTTTATTTACAGGGTGGAGATTTTTTCGACGACGAAAACACACACCTGTTGATCCATCGGCTAAAACAGCAAAGGATTAAGTCTCGACCTCAACAGAGTGATTTCCTCTATGCATACAGATGGCATGTGTGTGCATGTGTGTGCATGTGTGTGCGTGTGTCTCTTAACTGACTTCGTCACAGTAGTTATTGAGTCAGCACACTATTGAGTCATTCGTTTCATGGTTGCCTAGTGACAGTGGCAGGGCAAATGTTTCCTATTGCGCATTCACTGATGCTTGGCACCAATATTTATTCAAGCCCTGCAGTAAGAGGGCAAGAGAAAATAATTGATGCATTTTCAGGTGATTGCATAGATATTCAGCCATCCGTTAAAACGTTTACCAGCAGATTCTAAGCGTTCCATGTTTTTATGCTTACCCAGTGTACTTATAAAATTAATATGCTTTTGGAGCGCAGCCCTGCTGAAAAAACAGCTAAACCAAGTCTAAGCTGGTTGGCTGGTTTTAGCTGGTTAAGATGGTTTGGCAGGCTGGTTTTAAAATGGTTTTGGCTAAATTTGTAACTCGTCTTAGCTGGTCAGGCTGGAAGACCAGATGACCTACCAACTTAAACCAGCTTGGCCAGGCTGAAAGGCCCATCTTAAACCAGTTACTTTCAATCAGCTAAGACCAGCCAACCAGCTTAGACAAATTTAGCTGTTTCTGTTTTTCCAGCAAGAAGGTAGTTTAATGGAAGCTTTCCTGTAGCTCAGTGGTTAGAGCATGGTGTTAACAACACCAAGGTCATGGGTTCGATCCCAGGGATTGCACATACTCGATGTATAGTGATCAATGTGTAGTATAATGCAATGTAAGTCGCTTTGGATAAAAGCGTCTGCCAAATGCCTAAATGTAAATGTAATGGAAAACAATGTAGTTTTTCAGGTCAAGGCGAAATTAAAGTTGTTTAAATACTTTCACCAGTTTTAGCCTCTACACTGTCTTACATCTAATTGACTCATCTTTCAGTACCTTCACAGCAAATAAAACAATACCCATATTAATTCGCCTTCATGATATATAGGCCCTTATCTATGAGAACGGAATTGCGTGGTGCTCCACCTAGAGGACACAAAAGGTGACGTCAAAGATGGTTCTTTTTTTAGTACAAATAAAGTATATCATGAGCAGGGACAGCTGTGGTCACTATTTTCTGAAGAGCACCACTCCAGAAAAGTGAACTGAGCCTCAGGAAACTGAGCAAGGCTTTTTTGGTTCCAGCAGTGTGCTGAATGATAGATAGATAGATCATGAAGTGGTTTGACAGGTTTCCTGTTGAGCGAAGCGACAGAGCTGAGTGTTGCTAGCCAAATATTTACCACTACCAGGTAATGCACAGAGTTCAGCGAGATTGCTTCTGAAGACAGTATTTCCTGTTCTTCTCTGTTTTGATATTGTCCACCTTAACAAGAAAACAGCCGCATCAAAAAGCAGGTGGAGACAACTAATTCACATATTCATAAGCGGGACCTGAACTCTCAGGCATCCCCTTTCAGCTGCAGGATCTGTAAATGTTAAACAACGAGGATGTGAATTGTTTTCTTCCACAAGCATCTTTGTCAGACTTTCAAAAGACAACTTTCAGGTTGTTATTTGTGATTGGCAAGACATCTCATCTTTAATCATTATTAATTAGTGACTGTTAATAGTTTGCATGGCCTATAAAATGTTCTGCTTTGACTGAGCCACGCTAAAATACAAGATAACAGCTGTGATGAAAAGCACATTTAATCATTTAGTGAACGCTTTGAACAAAATGAGCAGTACAATTAAATGATTCGTCCTAATGAGGCAATGACATAGGAAATGCGAAAATACAGCGTTCCAACAAATGTTCAGAGTAATACAAACTAGAAGAAAAAAAAAGAGTTTTGTTAAATAATGTGGGTGCATTTAACATTTAACTTTAGTGAAGTTACCTGTTCACTTAGTTGCCATGTAACATAGAATAATGTTCCGTCGTTGTTTACATGTTGTTTACTTATATCTTTCATAAGAATGATCATTTATTTTGCATACTTAAATAAAACATTTATTAATGAAATTTGTGTCATTTGTATTCGTATGACTAACTGTATAAAAGCAATAAGGCTTTTATTTTTTAATTACATGTGCCATGTGTCTCATAATAAAGGGACTTTTTGCAAGTGTATATGAACAGAAATGTAAGGTGGAGCTCAATGCACACAGAATGCATGCATTCCTAATAATTCATCCTGTTGCAGATGTCTTATGTGTGTATGTGAGTATGATACAGCCCTTCCTTAGCATCTGTTGAAGTGAACTGATATAACAGGCTGTACTTTCCCCCTCTCATCTGACCATCTTTTGGGTCATGGAAAAACTGACTTGTCCCCATCTTTCCTCTTTTATGACGCAGCATGAGTCAGGCTTGAGAGCACTTGCTCCTGGGTGTTGTTTTGTCCAGTCAGATCAGGGATGATGACATAAGCAGCATTATGACATCAATGCATGATGGATGAAGAATCCTCTCACATTGCAGATCACAATATCGAATGAAAAGTGTGTTTAATAAAGCTGGACTTTAGCATAATGCTAGATAAGGCACGCCAATGCATAATTAAGCCATAATGGTTCAGGGATGTATTACTGTGTGCATTTCTGTGCTTTTCTGTGTTTATGCCATTTCAGACCAGTGTATACTGTAATAATAGTGTAACTAGAGAGTGGACTGGGTAGAAAACCTGGAGTGGAGCTGGACTGGAATGACTGCAGATGGATTTAAACAGAGAAGAAAATTGCCTGTCTCTTCATGTCACTCGCATACTCTGTCCAGTGTGTGCGTTGCTTGGCAACAAGCAAAGTTTGACACTTTGACGTCTTTTCAAAAATGTTTGGCGGCAAAAATTAAACAAACTAACTTAAATCTTCATAACATAGGTTACTTAATATTAACTTCCTGTTGCCTTGTGCCTATGTCCACATCATTGTCATGCTAATATTTAGTATAACGGCACTCTTGGGTTATGCTGCTATATGTTCTAACCAATTATCTACCGTATTTTCTTGCTTTATGTTTCGAACAGCAGTTCTGTGTTTGGTGTGAAGAAACTATCAAGTGAAAGCTGCAGGTGCGCTTCAGAAATCCTGTGTTTAAACAGCTATTTTTAAGTTTAACCTTGAAGGCAGCCAGCTGTGAGCTTTGGGCCTTGTTTGAGCTGTGAAACTCAAATTTGTTTATCGCTAATTAAAATAGTTTATGTACATTTAGCCTTATCGCCTTAATTTCTCATCAAACACACAATTAGTCTTCTGACAATGTCTTTATTTGCCGTTTACTTCTCAGGTAGTTCCACTCAATGGAATGTATCGCTTCGCATAGGGTTGCTAATGGGTGACTTATGTACACAAGGGAATAAGTGAGCCATGTTTAAGATCTAACCTCCTCGTAGAGTATGCAAATCAAAGAGTTATCTTGAAACTTAATACTATGCTTAACCGTTGTAAACTACAAGAGGCTCAATACGTACTATATAAAGGGATATATATTGGTATACTATGAAATACTGATAAACTAGTATGGGTTTACATAAACAAATGTTCGGGTCGGTATGTTCTCCTGTTGTGTTTATATTGTTATCATGCCTGTTTTTGAGAATGGCTCTGTGCGAGGTCGACTCTTGTGCTCTGCAGATTGCTATCAGTGGCTGAACTACACCGGAGGTCTCACACTAAATAAACTGCAGGTTGGGATAGAAACTGTTTCCATAGCCTCAGCACTCAGCCTTAGCTACAGGAGACCAAAGCAAGCCTTGGCATTAGTCTGTGGCCAAACTCTGACCAAGGACATCAGTACAAGAGGGCGGGTTTATTTGAGCTGATAGCTCTTGTGAGTTAAACAGGTGTGAAACGCGCTTGTTCTCGCAAACTCTCGGAAAGTTTGTTTATTGTCTTAATATAATTAACAAAAGGGCATTTGTTTTATTTTACCTCAGAGTGCATAGATATTGTATTCTCATTGAAGCACACGAGAGGTGTATGGTGAAATGTGAGAATTAAATACAAAAATAAGAGAAGGGTTAAAACTGCACAGATCTTGATGGTAGCTCACTTAAGCTTCCATTTGTAAACAATAAATATGTCTGCGTTTGTTCTGTCTGAAGCCACGGTTTATTTAAAGGGTGGTTCCCTGTATACATTTACTCTCAAGTTTGCCACCTTGAGACAAAAGTAGAGCTCTTACAATGCTTAAATGGTAAGCATGCAGGACCAATTTGAAATGCAAAACACCCAGGCAAATATTTGACAGTGTTTTAACCTGATAAAATGCTATGGAAGCAGTATGGTATCACTCAAATCATCAGCAGGAAACTTTAACTTAAACGAATACTTTTCGTTTTAAACTGATTCTTGTCTGTCACTGGAAATCCCCACTGGCGAAACCCTTCAGTTTGTATGTGATTCGCATCGTTTAAACCATTTAAGTTATTCGTGCACTGTTTTAAAACGTAAACACCATCAGCAACTGAGATATCACGGACCGCTATTGTCATCATCCGAGAGCATGAACATAGATTCAGATCGCCGTTTCCGATCCACGCGCCAGCTCACGGGTGACGGATCAAAACGGATCTGTCATCTGATTGGTCAGAAAGCGCTACGTGGACATAGAGCAGCAACAGGTAGAGCGCATGTGACCGTTATCATGTCATTCTGACTGCGGCTGTCGGGACGA
>JAZGTI010006398.1:0-23512 GCA_036877585.1 Botia kubotai | reverse complement strand
CCAAGGTTTTTTTCTCCATCTATATATCATTGGCATTTTGGTTCCTTGCCACTGTCGCCCTGTTGGCTTGCTTGCTGGGAGACTGCTGATGTCTAACTTAGCCTAGGGGTTTGTAAATTGTAAACATCTAATATTTTACTGGATATATTTTATGTATGTATGTATGCTGCTTTTGCATGTTGTGTAGTTCATGGTACTATTGCAAATCCCTTATAGCCCTGTCCCATAAGCTGTTGTCTACTTTATGCCATCCTTATGTACGCTGGAATACGCTGCTGTTTATTTCGCTCAACAATTTTGTGGCTTTATCGGTTCAGTCAGCTCTTTGTGCGTAAACATACTATAGGCCTAGTATACATAATTAGTCTTATTCCACACATATTATTTGCAATAATACCATTAACGTGTCTGACGTTTGTTCTGTGTTTTATTATTATTCTTTGTTTTTTATGTAAAGCTGCTTTGAAGGAATGTAACATTGTAAAAAGCGCTATATAAATAAAATAAAATTGAATTGAATGTGGCTATTGACTATTTCTAAACATTTTATTGTCTACCAGGTGAAAGTCATCCGATTTGTTAAAAATAAAAACATTCATGTCATTAATGTCTGTGGCACAAAAAGTAGAGGTGAAAATAAATCAATAAGCCGTGTCGAGTCGTGGTTTACACTCAATTTACAACAGTTAGGTGTTGTTAAATGTGATGTGGAGGGGCTTAGCTGTTCTAAATTCACTATAACTCACAGTTTGCAGGGCTTTTTGCTTTTATAAAAAATGGTTATTCCATATACCTGACAAGACAAATGCACAATAAAAATCTAATGAAACTGAAAACACGATCTTGAAAAAAATCTTTGGTAACAGCAGCACACAGATACAGTGACACAGTAATACTGATGTAATCAACCAATCAGAATCAAGATCTGTTTTATATGCATTTATAAAACTATCTGACTATCTTCCAGGAACCGGCACAAAATATGCATGAAAACTGCTGCATCCATAATCTATAAATCTTAAGGGAATCCTATGTGACGTTGGTGTGATTAATTCAACAGTAGATCTCCTCTAAACAATCCTGTACTGTTCGAATGAAAAATCTGCCTGTATTAAATGTGTTTAAGAGCAACAACCAAAGCCATGAGGGAGTCACATGTCTGTCTGCATAGATTCTTCTCATTGATTTCTGGCTCATTAATGGTTCTGATCATTACACACACACACACATATGTTGACATATGTGCTTTATGAGGACGCTCTATAGACACAATGTTTTTTATACTGTACAAACTGTATATTCTATGCCCTAACCCTCACAGAAACCTTGTTTTTTTTTATTTACAGAAAAAATGAGTATGTTTAAGTGATTTGGTTTATGAGGACACATACATATTTTCATGTATTTAAACCCACACACACACATTCTGGCTGTTTGCCCCAGCAGCAATTTCCTCCAGTTCTTTAAAAGCATGATCTAAGCCAATCCATTTATCTTCCTCATGCACTCTCTCTCTCTCTCGCTCTCGCTCTCTCTCTCTCTGTATGGTCTGTAAGTGATGGCATCCGCATTCTGGTGTTGGTGACACGTTAGGTCATTTGAAAAATTAAAACTTAATTTTCAGCAATAACAGATGATGTGTTTCCAGTGTTTCCAGTATCTGTCTCACTTCCAACAGTCTCATTTCAAACTTTAGCTGTATGAAAACATTTTCAGTGGACAACTAAAACATCTCATGATAACAGAAAATCAGGATAAAGAGGTAAAACTCTCACTTAGTGTCACTGAGATTATCCAATCACAGCGGTACAGGTTGATGATGTCACTATCAGTGTATGGTTACGGGTGTGTGGGGCAGCGGTTATCAGATTCACTCCACTGCTATAATCAACTGTCATCATTTATTAGAGAATTTAAAGCACCTGAGAGGATTTTACTGAGCCAATAATGTTAATTCATCACAGTCTGGATTTGAGTGACATTTAGTATCATGAATTTGATGGATATGGCAAACACACTCGAGTTAAATGCTGATACACTGATCTGTGTGTGAGTGTGTGTGAGAGAGAGACATGTTCACAATATCTCTCACACACTTCACAGGCTACTAACAGAGAACTGAATATACAATCTGTGTATGAGCTACTTCAAGACAAACTCATGCTTGATACAAACATGATATTCAGGATCGAATCGAATAGAATGAATCTTTAAAAGAATCTTTAGGACCATTTTGTTTCTGGCAGATAATGGGAAAAGTCCTTATTAAACATAAATGAAGACAGATTCATGCTATGATACAAAGATTGTTTTAAATAACCACCGATACCTCAAACTACTTCTGCATAGTTCACATACTGTGGTTCACATAAGACAAAAGTTATTTACCAACCCAAAGCACCTTATGTGACAACGAACCCCCATTACAGACGACATTATGCACATTTCATATGGCAGACAGGCAGGCAGTAGAGATCACTGACCACAGACCACAGCAGACACAGAAGTGAAAGCTGCTCTGCATCAAAGGGATAAAATTGAATTTTTCTCTGATGGATTGGAAGTCACAAGTAAATTAAGTTTGTTACTTGACCTGCATCTGTGAGCGGTTTCTGGTAGTTACTTGCCTTTAATCTGATAAAAATAAAAAGGAAATATGTCACAATATTATGAGAAATATTACTTTAACAGCATCAATATGACTATTAGGCGCCTCACCTAAAATATATAGATGAACCAAATATACAGCTAAGATTTTTGTAGCAGTTTGTGTCATAAACTGTTTCACTACAAGTCACACGTAATGCATTGACAACAGAAGTCTATGAAGTAACACACTGTACCAGTACAAACAGTAAAACACAGTTTCAAAGGTAAAGCCACAAAACTTCAATAATATGAGAAAGAATCACACACTAATGTTAGATCCATTGGTAAAACATCTGCCCTGGACATCAAGAGATTATAAACCCAGTAACTTTCTCCCAGTGTGGGAGAAGGGGGTAAACACATCAGAAGGGGGCAGTTGTGGTCTGCTGGCTAGACAGTCAGACTTATAACCAGAAGGTTGCTGTTTTGATTCGCAATGCTGGCAGAAAACAGCTGAGGTGGGGGTAAGACATCTTACCCCCAATTGCTCCCGAGTGCTGCAGTGCTGCTCCAGGTGTGTGTTCACTCACTACTCAAATGTGCCCTGACAGAACAGATTCAGAGTATGGATCACCATACGCGGCCTGCACGTCATGTGTGCAGGGATACAAATCAATGACTTTATACATAAAGACACATTCACAAGCTAGATAAGTAGTCTCACCATGAAAACGTGGTAACAAGAAAACAATCGAGCTCAAGAACATTTCTGCAAAGAATCATATAAACACAAGCTGCATATCTGAGAAAGCTGTTACCTCAGAGGAAACATCACTCGTGGAGAGAAAACAGCAGCTGGCTGGAGCCAAAAGTGCTATTAGTGTGACTCTAATGTGGCTTAATGAAGCGAGTCTGTATACGTTTGGTTGATGTAGGAGGAGTCTATTCCATCTTCATAACAATACCTTAAACCGGCCGTCCTGAGGTGAACCACTAACAACTAACAACATGAAGCCAGACTGAACAAACATGTTTCATTAAATCTCTGATGGGAATGAAGAGTGTTTAACCCGATACAAACTCTACACTACGATTCCTCGTTGAGAATCTGATCAAGCTTAAAGAAGCCCAACAGTTGAACTTCAGTTCACTTCAGACTCACAAGAACACTTCAGTCAGTCCAATGATGTCATTAAATGCATGATCAACAGTAAGATTAATGTAAATTACTGCATTGTTTTGTTTCTATGCCAACTGCAGGATGATACAGTGCTGGAAGATATTAAAGTGAATTTCATCAAACCTGTCAAGAACAAGTGGGAGTCATGTTTCACCCGACAAAGCAAAAAAAAGCAAGAAGAAATTACGTAGCATTAAGAAACCGAGGCATCTCTTAGGACCATTAACATTTCTGCATTGTGGCATTATTTTGATGCCACTGTATTTTACTGAGAAACTGTGTGTAATTACTGTACGTACAGTACTGAGAATAATACAACAACTCAAGAGTAAAATGTACAGAGGCATTATAGTAATGAGAATTTGGGGAGAAAAAGTGCTTCATTTTTACAAAAATAATGTCACAATGCAAAACATCTTAAAGAGACCGTTCCCCAAAATTAATATCATAAGATTCTGAGGTCTGGACATGTTTTAATGAGAGTCACACAACAGCACACTGTACATACACACACCAGATCTAAAGCTGACAGATGGGCGGAGCTTTACCTCTGAAACAAGAATTATACAAGCTTGCATTTTATCCCCCCAGCGACATATGAACACTAACAGATGAAGATCTCACCTGAAAGAGAAGCATCAAAGTCTTTCAGGCAAACTGTGACTAACAAGCGCTGTTTGCTTTCATCATTGTGGGGAATTGCTCACTTCTGCAAAAACAAATTTCAATAAAGAGCTGAAGCATAAATGATTCATTTCTGTTAATTAACAAAACCTGTGTTTTAAAAGTCATCATTAAATTAATATTGAACCTATTTACTTTATTACCAAGCCCTCTTATTTGCTGCCCCGCCCCTCCAACTAGCTGATTGGTCTGTAATGTTCATTTACAAACTCCTGAATCAAATTCATAAATGATAAAGTCTCACTGTCTTGTATGGCTGTCTCACCTAACCCTTTCTTGTATCCCATTTTCAAATATGATGCAATAAAGAAGCAAAACACAAACGCTGACAAACCAAACAACTTTAAAGACTAAACTTCAGTACAACCTTCACACAACACATACCTGCCCTAGTGTCATCTGTTCCATTAAAGTTTAAGAACACATTAAATCTGACAAGGGAAAACATACAACACACTCTGAGCTGTACATACGACACTCTGAGCTGTACATACGACACACTCTGAGCTGTACATACGACACACTCTGAGCTGTACATACGACACACTCTGAGCTGTACATACGACACACTCTGAGCTGTACATACGACACACTCTGAGCTGTACATACGACACACTCTGAGCTGTACATACGACACATTCTGAGCTGTACATACGACACACTCTGAGCTGTACATACGACACACTCTGAGCTGTACATACGACACACTCTGTTACATAAAAAACAGGTAACATGAACTAACAATTAATAAAGCTTCCTAGTCCTCATTTGTAAATGGCTTTGGATAAAAGCGTCTGCTACATGACTAAAATAAAACCCTCACAACATTTATAAAAGTACTTCGATATTTACTAATAAATTTCTTAGGAACATTCTAGAACAACATGGATCATCAGATTCATTCCAACATTACACCAAAAAAAGAGTGAAATATTCAATTTCTGAATATTTCACTATGTTCACATATGTACACTCTACTCACATATACTGTATAAATTATTATGCTGATAATGTACATTTTAAAGAAAAGTGTATTTAATAAAAGAAGGTAAAACAGACGTGGTCTCAGACTTGTGGACTCCTTTAATTTCTCAGTCATAAAGACTAATCGTAAAGCAGGTTTATTCACTCCAGCATATTCTCATCTCAGCATGTTTGAAACGCTGTGTAACACCTCCGATAGTTTTTTAAAAGAACCGCCTATAGCAACACACAGCTGGATGAGATCTGTCTCTTCAAAGAGAACTTCCTCAAGAAGATCTGAAGATCCGCCAAACTGAACACATAAATGAATCTGTTCATTACATTCATCAACCCGCGTTGCTTTGTGAACCATCTCAAACTTGAAAAAAAAAACGATTTGCATTTCAAAGACTGGTTTGTTACATATCGAATTACACACGGGTAGAAAAAGGGTCAAAGAACCATGGCAACACCTGCAGCAACAGATACACTGCCAAAACCTGAGGAACACAGCACACGTGTGTGAGTTACCCTGGATTCAACAGCACCATCAGCAGAGAGTAAATAAACTGTTTATTCAGAAGATAAACATAAGCAATATGGGAGAAACAACAGCGCAACATCAAGAAATTACATGCGCGTTCTGAAGAAACAAATCAGACAAGAGATGTGTTCAGAATTCCTAATACATTTCTGCCATCATTTAAAGGCAGTTCTCAAAGACCTGGACCTGCATTATTAATATTTCTTCTTATGATTATCAGAACCTGACCTGGAATCATTTCTTGCTACTGGACAGTTTTAAACCCTTTAGAATTTTCTTTCTGATGTCCTATTGGGGCATTTTATTCTGTTTTTAAATACATTTATCATTTTACAATTTAACTTCTACAAGATTTATTTTTTGTGCTCTGTTAAAAACTGTAAGAAAATTCCCGTTCGGATCCTTCAGGTTTGCTTCCAAAATATGGTAATGAATTCTAATAAGAATCATGAACACATGCAGGGGATTGTTTTGACCAGAGGTGAATTATTAATACAACTAGTCAGAATGATTGATAAATCTTGTTGCATTTATACTTAAATAATCTTTTCACTCTTTATCCGTTTTACTTTTTCACAGGTTCTCTGTGTAAGTTAGGGACGTCAGTTCATAATCAGCATTGATTCTGTGCTGTCACCGCCATGAATAACCCTACATGAAGAAACAGCGGGTCAGTGTAACATATAAAGCCAACCGGAACACTGCACGTGTCTCAATTCCGCGCGCTGAGTGACTGTCACTGCAAAACTGCAACTTCCACTCAACTTCGCGTCTCATTCGCTATTTGTTACTTGCTTCTCCTGGAAATATGTCCTCGTAGGCAGGTGGCAACTCGTTGTGGAACGGGTAAGAAAACGGATAGGTGTGATTAAGCTCCGGATCCGTGAGTGTATACCCCGGGAGCTCCATGGACGGATGGCCCCTCCTGTGGACCTCCCCGGCCACCTCGTCCAACGCGTAAAACACACCCAGGTTGATGTAGGACACCGGCTGAAACTCCCTGACAGTGAAGTCCTGCTCATCAGTTAGGATAATCGTCCGTGCGCTCCGTCTTTGTATGCGGCGTCTCTGGTGAACCTGCTCCGCTTGGTAGCGCTTGATAATCACCAAGTTCATCAGCCCTAGGAGACACTCCAGAGTGTTAAGAACGGTCGAAGCCACCAGACCCTTCTGGTACACCTTTAGCCGGTCGCACGCCGTATTTACATTCACGGAGTCCAGGCAATAGTGCGCGTACTTCCTCTCTACGAGTGAAACCGTGTCCCCGTCCACCACCGCGCCCGAGAACGCGGTAAGGACACCCAGAAGAAACACTAAGATCCCAAAGAGGAAGAAATTTCCACACCTGGGCTTGCCTTGGCAAAAGACCAGCGCCGTCCCCATCAGGACCTGCCCTACAGCCACCAGTATCCCCGAATAAAACGCGCCGCTCACGGTGCCCAGATGGAAGTGCGCTCGAACCCTGGAGCCCAGCGCGATGCACCTGAAGCCCACGACCACGGCGCTCACGGCACAGACAAAAAGCACACAGCTGGAGACGATGGTGCACAGTCCTTTGCCACTCAGCTTCATTATAATCCTCCTCGACCTCCTCTCCTTCTGGTTCCTTCATCCTCCTTTGTCCTCCTCGTCAGCTTCTCTGGAAGCGCTGTCAGTTGGTGACATGCCGATGGTTGCGCTCCGACTCGCTCCTCCGTGGATTATTAATTATGGATAAACTCCTTCTGCGGTAACAGCCCCTACAACCAACCCAAAGGTTGCGGCTACCGTCATGACCCTGTCGCTCCATCCATACGCTCCCTAGGGGAAGAAGCGCATGTCTGTGTTGTTGATGCTGGAGAGGAAGTGTCCCCTCTCTCTCTTGCTCTCTCACTGTAGATCCACGCAGCGCAGAGAGAGAGAGCTTCACTTGGCTGAGGCTGTGGATCAGGGGAATGCGATCCGACCCCCTACCGGCTTCACTTACAATATAGTCAAATGTGTCGCTCATTGTGTATAATTAACAAGGTTTGGTCACACTTTCAGATTAGAGCCTCCACGTTCATATAATAACAATAACGTGGTGTATTTATGCACTCCAGGAAATAATTTTACTGAACTTACTGAAACTTACCAAATGCTTAAAAATTCATGTTTGTTGTTTGTTTGACTGTAATTAGAAACAAGTTGTTTGAAATTATTAACATTAAGAAATTACAGACATGGGTTTATAAAGGTTAAAAAGTCTAACCCAGAGAATAACTACTGCCCTCCACAAACACAAGAACAATGAACAACAGCGTGTGTCAATGGAACAGGATAATATTATACAGGCTAATATGAGTTACCTTCAGTTAAATGGGGTGATTGATCGCTGTCCATGGTTCTGAAAAGCTTCACGCGTTTCCAGGTGTCATCACTGTTCAAAGCATTCAACAGTAAGACACTGACAAACATGTTCTAATGTTTCACAGATCAGTAGTTTGTTCAAACAGGAAAACATCAGAGTGTAAATATTAACAAAAAATATTAACATCATTTTCATGTGGTGCTCTAGAGATGATTTGAACCTATTTACAAAATGAAAGGAAGTCACCAAGGCCTGATTTTCCTGAGGCAGAATCCTGTTAGATGTTTGAGAGAATCTCCTGCAAATCTCTGCGTCACCTCCAGAACAGTGTCTGATGTGCAGATGATTGATCTTTCACAGGCACTCAGATGTGTCTAGCATGCGCAGCCACATGCAGTCCTATTTTTAGGAACATCTTGTGTGTCGCAGCAAGCGATGCTGAAAGGTGTTTGATGACAGTGGATTTTTCATCTGAACACACCCCTGAGAAAGACACACACACAAAATTGACTCTTTGTCTCGCAAATGAGTTTGTTGCACCTAACCGGCATAAATGCATTTAGCTCTGCTGGCTGTCGCAGTCACAGACGCTGCATGTTGTGTAAACTGGTTTTCTCTGCACAATCACAGGCTGTTAAAGTGATATCATTTCTTATTTTTAATTATTTAAAATGATAAAGTTATTTTTTGCACTATTTCCCATCAGAGGTGACTCTGTACTGTAGCAGAGGTTTGTTATTTTATTATAAAGTGAGGAGGTGAAAACAGGAACCTGAAAAACAAAGAAAGATGTGGTAATGACAGTCAGAGCTCAGAGTTCATAGGAGGTGACATGAAGCTGGGAAGTAAAATTAGGTTTGGTAATTTCAGGATTGGCTGCTTCCCTCGAGCCTCCTGCAGAGAAGAGGGCTGTTTCTCAATTTCCTGGAGAAACCAGTTTATCAAGCCAATACATACACATTAAAACTACACAAATTACCCCCAAAAGCTCAGATTGGAATCTAACAATTACAGCCGTGAAGCTGCTAATCTCCACAATTAACTGATGTTCCAGGTGGGAGACGTCTCACCAGCGTCTGATGTTGCACCTCATGCCGAGACAAAATGCGACATTCTGCAAACCATCGTGAAAATCTCAAGGCAGCACATGCTGACATTTTAAGCTAAAACTGTAACTTTAAAGAAGATGCTTTCAGAGGGACTGCAGAACTGAGTGTTTCTCATCATGGCCACCAGCATCATACAGCAGCAGATTTGTCACACACTAATAATAATAATAAAGGTCAGCTGTATTGTTTCTGTATCACTAATCAAACCAAACAGTACTGCTAGAATAAAGCCAGGCCAGGAAGCGGGATGCTGGAACAAACAGATTGTAGTTCTGCTGGTCCTGCTAGTGGACATACAATGACAGACTCCACCTTTTAAAATATTTGGATTATTTTGTCAGCAATCTCGACACAATTAAAACTCTTTTTGGCCTCTGACAGCACAGCTCAGGACAGACAAAGTAAAGAATCTGGAACTGTGTTTCCTGTGATGTTGTCATGATGTCATTTTCTTTTCACTCCAGAGTCATCAGGGTCTCGTGTCGGCCAATCACCTGCCATTGACATACATGAGAATGTTGTGGAATGAGGCAATGTTTAAAATCACCACAGTACACGCAGTGCATTATACTGTAAATTGTCAGTTTGGTAGTGTGTTAAAACCAAGTTATTTTTTATATTTTGTTTCTAACTTCTGTTTTGAAATTGAACAAGAAATTGACCATGAAATTGAACATGAAATTGAACATGTCAGACTGACACATGTGAACCAAATAAAACGACAACATTTATAAACGTCTTTGGTGCTTTCTTGTTTTCTGCAGTCTGTGTCTTGTCATTATCTGATGAGCACGTTAAATCAAACAACACCAATGTCCTGATTTATGAAAGGCCCGCAGGTTCTTACGGCTGCAGACGCAGGAGACAAACTGAGAGAAATAGAGAACTTCTCTTCTGTAGGGATGAGTGTGGATCTAGTCTTTGTTTCTCTGGAACAGACGCTCATCGGCATGCAGCAACACCAGCTGCTTTGAGGAATCCTGAGCAAATCAAACAGGAAACTGGAGCCATGTAACTTTATGACAGCAGCTTTCTCACGACTCAAAACCAGAAGAAGCAGAACACACTTATCAGGCCCAGCAGACACCACAAATCTCACTGGAATCTAAACATAAACATTCATCCAAGGCAAGAGTGCATTTAAAGCCCTGGGGGTCTGTAACTGTACAGAAGGGTAGTAACAGTGATGCTTTCCTTAAAACACAAATTCTTATGAATGTAATATTGTCTTGTATATAATTATGTACAGTTGATCTACTGTAGGCTCTAGAAGCTGCTGTCATTTACACATTTGCTTTGTTTATGGCCATGGAAATGTTTTCTTTCTCTATGAAACACTCATTGATTCTGACAGTAACATGTCAAGCAGAAGGTCAAACCACATTGAAGGCAGAATGTATTTTATATTGATTAACTGTTTGGAGAAATTATATTACAGTGGCATGTGACAGACCTCACCCTAGAGGAAAAGAAGAGAATGATTGGTTTATTAATATTAAAAACTTTGTGTTAAAGACCAGACCTAGATGAACATAAATCTCCGACATTATATTCTGAATGTAAGATATCAGGATTTTCTTACACTGTATAAGCTAAAGAGACAATTCACCAGAAAACGTTTACTCACCCTCCTGTCATTCCAAACTCACCGTAACTTTCCAAAAACATAAAATATGTCAGGCAGAATGTTATTATTACTTTCACTACATTAAACGTACATACATTAAAACATTAATTTTTTTTTTGTGGCTGTATCAAGTTTCCTAGCAGAGAAACAACTGGTGTAGTGCACAGCCCAGAAAGTCTACAAACCCCCTTTATCCCCACCCTCATTTTGAACAGGAAATGTATTGTTTTATAATATATCATCTTATGTTATGTAACAGAACTTGTTTTTATTAAAAGCTTGCTTAAATGTGTTTTATTTCACACATTGTGACAAAGTGTTTAATTCCTTGTTTTATTTTTTGTCACCACTGTAAACATGAACATTTAAATCTCAAGAACCGTATTGGCAAACCCAAGAGCCATATACAGGGAGAAACATCTCTGAATAAATACAGGTTCACCTTCACAAGAGACACCCACATACGAAACAGCTCCAGATGAAAACAACCACATCCTGCCAGTGGATCTCTGTGAATGAAACCCAACACTGAGCGACAAACAGAAGCACCTGTGAGGTGATGTAGGGTCAGCCGAGCTCTCCAACACCCAGCGCTGGTGTTTGACAATGGATGGATATTATTGACACAAAGAACAGCACATTTTCACAGACCTCTTATGATGAGCCTCATTTAGGCATATGTTTAAAGCTGGATGGGTCTCTCTCTCTCTGTTTTGCTGTTTGCACGTTGCTGGGTTATAAAACGTACCGTGAAGTTGTGCTTCAAAAGTTGACAGCCCACATAAATGACTGTTGTAGGGTTTACAGTATGGAGTTGACAGCTGGAGTCTGAAGTGACATGAAGAACGTGGATTTGGTCTTTATTAAACCTCTGTGTTCCGGTCATGTCTCAGTTCTGATAAAAACCGGACTGGACTCGGCGGTCTGATGTATTAGATGCAGCAGCATTCAGCTCTGTCCTGTGTAATGAAAGCGTATGTATCAGACAAATGCCTGGAGCTGCAATCTGTAGCTGTCAGGGGTCAAATCCTCCAGAAACCCACAGCACTGTCAGAGGGGTAACAGCCAATAATGTCCCCTGATCTTGAGATTCTGTCAAACACAGAAAATGACTCCGCTGCCTCTCAGTTTCACTCCTCTCAACTTTAACTGAATAGAGATGCAGTTATTTACACATGAACAGTACCTTCCTGTGATTTTCTGTCCCTGCCCTTCTGCTGCTCTGTATTCTGCAGCTCTCTCTGCACGATTTAAAGGCATTGTTTTCTGCCTGGGGCCGGTCGATGTCCAGGGCCCATCTACAGCTGAAAACGAGATACAGTCATCTCCCCTCAAACCACAGTGCATTTCAGATGAGCTGCAGAGATCTGGGCTAAACACATTCTTGGTAAAGCAGAGCCCATCTAAACATTTAATTTTCTGTCAGCGTTTGTAAAGCTCTCTGGACTCCACTGTGATAATGCATTTCCAAATTACTGCCAGTGAATTTGAAACCAAGATAAACTCTATTTCCTTTAATACATTTATCAGCGCACAATACACCACGAATAAGACGTCTTCATAATCTTTAATTTAAATGTAATAATTTTGAAATTACTTTCCTTTTTGGCTGTGCAAGCTATTGGTTAACTATTGGTAACATATTAACTGATAGCCAAACAGATTCAGAGCGATTAAGTCCTTGATAATACACTGCAAACTGACATTTTGTTCTGGCACTATTCTGGTCTTAACTTTTCACAACACAATCAGTGAATTGGTCTCATCTCTATTGTTACTGAATAACCTGCCACACCTGGAAACATCACATTGCAGAAGTAAAACAGGCTGTGAATGCCAGTTCATGTTGACTTTATAATCTGCCTTTGTTTTTATGAGAATCATCAATAACTGCAGCAAATAAAACTCAAATCTTATTTGTCTCGCCTCAGTTTTCTAACTGCTCTAACGGTCTATATGTCACATTAAATGAATCAGTAACAGAAAGTGACTGAAGACCTTTTATTGAAAACTCTGAAGTGAACTGCCTGGTTTCATTGGCTGAGACACTAGCTGGGATTTTTATGCATGTAAAATTGACATCATTTGAAAGCATTTACTTTGACAGCTTGTTTTTTAAACGTAAAGTTTTTTAAACGTGCTCAACCACAGAATGCACTAGTTAAAACTAGATTTGACAATTTCTGAAAGTCTGGCAAAAATGCATGTGTATGCAAAACTTGCTACCACAAAGCTCCACCAGGTTGACATATTAAGTCAGACTAAACTGAAAAGTGGCAGCACACCTCCCCTAACAACTTTCACACCTGTCACACAAACACAGTGAGACGGTTAAATGTCTACAGTTAATACAGCAGTGGTTTGTTTAACCCATAGTCTAAACATTAGTGATGCTCTCCTTAGCAAACAGGAGATTAAACATCCAAATTCAGTCAAGCTTTCAATTTAGTACATTACGTAGCACAGCCTTCATAAATTGCTATGCAACAACCGAGTTTTGAAAATGGTGCCATGTTCTTGGTACATGGTTCCATGTCTCAAGTTCCATGGTACATGAGAAAGATAATGATTCAATAAGTGCATCACTGTACTGCCAGACTGCTTCTGCTGTAACCAGAGCGAGCGACACTACAGCAGAGATGTGCTGATTTAATGTGTTACAGTAAGAGTCTCAATGCCAAGAGCTCTACCCCATAAACATCTAACCCCATAAACATCTAACCCCATAAACATCTAACCCCATAAACATCTAACCCCATAAACATCTTGAAAGAGTAAATACAGCCTGTGTTAGTTACAAAAACATGACAGCAAACAGCAGCTAAATACAGTAGAAAGAAGTAGAAATATACTAGCTAAAAAGCACAATTAAATTAGACTGAACACAGCAGGAGCACAGAATGAATAGAATCAATCAGTGTAAATGACAGTCAAAATCTGCAGAAGTTTCTTCTGTGGCAGCAGATTCCCTGTGGATCTGTGTTTGTTTTATCAGGTTTTCACCAAATTTGGGTTAGATAATCTTCAGATGTTAGATCATGATGCACCACGATGGCCAAAAATACTTGCTTTTTAACACACAAACAAATCAATCAACAAATCTGATGGCGAGGATGGCAAGCAGGACGTGAGACCATGTCTTGGCGATTTTTAGCACCGTCACTTATGACCTAAAATGATGACCCATATTTCCTGGGGTCACACAACACATCATTGTTTCAGACTTGAGAATACCAAATCATTTTAATGACTGGTATAATGACTTTTAATCAATTTTAACTGGTCAATTTCATACTGGAAATCAACTTATAGGCTTTGAGTTGTGATGAAATGTTTGGCTATTGGCTATGACCAAACATATCTACGCAACCTCTTAATTAAGCTCAAAGCTTAAGCTTAATTGTGCTCAGCTGTGTAATTTCTGCCTGCAGCTGATTCTGAATCTGTGATTAAACAGGCCTGTAGATGTAAAGCAGACTTATTTCAAAAGCTTAAGACATCATGTTAGTTATTATGTTGATAAGCTGCAATTACTGGACATTTTGCTCTGATCTAAAAACAGTTTTGCCTTTATAAATGTTAATGAAATGTTGGCAGACTCAGTTTCAAATCGGCAGATGTCAGGCAGCGTCTGCAAACTTCAAAACCACTATTAGATCTTTTTATCTCTGCCAATAAGAAAATGTAGGACAACAGAATAAACTGTTAGCGTTATTATTATTTCTGAACGTACAAAAATGTATAGTGAAAATGAAGAGTAGAGTCACAGGTTAAACAGTGTTTGATATTACAGGCTGGCAGATTTGTTTGGCAATCAGAGTTTAAGACTTTTTGCCTGTCAGCCTTAATAAAGTCCAAATATCAGATAACTGTTACGATTTACTGTACAACTGTATAACTGAAGTTTTTTGCTCTTCTTTGACTTACAAGCACTGTGAGGCCTAAACAAAAACAGTAAAGCCCGGCTGCGCACGCACACACGCACATGAAGAGTCCTTTCCGCTCATAGCATGTCTAAGTTTTTGCTCTAAGCTTGTATCCACATCTGCTTCCTGCTCAGGGATCACTGGGCTCCTCAATGGGCTGATGGGATGAGGGAGGAGGCGGGACAGTAGAGAAGGGGGCGGAGTCTTCCGAGCCATATGTGTTCTGGAGAGAGCGAGAGACGTAATTCCAGTATTCCTTTCTAATGGTGTCCTTCTCCTCAGCAAGCAACTTACAAAGCTAAAACACAATAAAAATAAACAGCAAATGAGTGAAAGGCAAAAATATTTGGGGGAGAAACTAGGAATGCAATCTGCCATCAGCGCATTTAAAGCATGTGTGCTCCACACGTGTGCTGCCATGATTCTGACACAGGACAGATTCAAACACTGTAAACTCTGAGGCATCATGTGAACACTACATACTTCAGACAGTGTGAACGACACGGAGGAAAACTTACCTCATCAAATTCTGTCTATCCTGGTCAACTTTAAAGCTGTGAAATCACATCACATCTGATTGCAGAATCAGACTCAGTTTTCTGAACTCCTGCAGAACTCATTTTTCACATCACTGATGGCATCCAGCGTAAAAACATTGTGAAGTGTCATTTGTTCCTCAAAGCTTGTCATTCTCATCTCCATATGTATGTGAATCTGTCACACATGGCCTCAATTTCAAAACACAAACTCATTTTCTACTCTATTATTGTGGCAACACAGGAAGAGAATCCCACAGCACAGAAATCTCATTAACCTCAACACACACTCAACATCCGTTTGTTTGAGGAAAACAGTCTGAGACGCAGACACACTCCAGAGACACTTTCAAGATCCTGGAACTCATTCCCAATCCTTCATGCAACTCTGAATGGAAACAACTTTGTAACGTTTTAAATTGTGTTTATTGGTATAAAATCTTAGATCATTTATTAATAAACATCTATTGTATGAAGTTAATATTAAAAGATAGTGGATTTCAGTTCTGAACAGGTTCTGAATTCCCCAAACGCACTAGAGATGATGTTCATTATTTATGCATGTCAAAACGAGGAAATTCTCAACACTTTCTTTTAAACACACACAACTGTGGGTGAATCCACATGTGACAAGAAATAAAACATGCAACTCTGAATGAACCTCATATTCATTAGGAAGGTTTTACACATGAGAGATAAAGAGATGAGGACACATCTGAAATGAAGAATTCTCCATGTTTCAGTGTTTCACATTTGAAACGGTTCACACAGAGGCACATTATGTAAGAATTTTAAAGTATTAAAAAAGCAGTTTCCTCTCGTGAATATGCTTTGATGGTTTCTTAATGACTTCCAACACAGTGAACAGTGTGTTGGAATGAACTGGTGAAGCTCACCTCCAGGGTCTTGTTCAGTGTCTCCTGCTGGTAGTAACTGGAGTTGTTGGTCTCCAGAGCATCTTCATAGAGATCCACCAGAAAGGCGGTGAGGTAAGAAGAGCTGCAGGACTCCTGAAGATCTGTCACCTGCTGCAGTAGCCCAGGGTACGAGGACAGCCCCCTATCCTGTAGAATCCTGTAGAGTCATGCTCATTCTTTATTATGTAAATTATATTTTATCAATAGTATACATTTAGTAAAGTCATAAATACCATAAATAACACAAATGCAAATACAGGATTTATATAGTAACAGAGAAAATGTTGAATGTTATCTTTCATTTTAGCTCCTTCAAAGTAGCCACTCGCTGCCTAAATTCCTCTCTCTCGACTACCTTCAGCAGGTGCATTCTGGGATGGTTTTCAAACAGTACTGAAGGAGTTCTCATGTATGCTGGAGTCGCTCCACCTTCACTATCTTGTTCAACTTATCCATGTACATAATATTTTATTTGTGTAGATTTAAATGTTGGCACAATTTATGTTTGTCTTCAAAAGTAATTTAAGCATTTAAGCAGAAATTAAAGTTTAGCTAAGTGCATACTTAGCTGAGCTAAATACTCTTACGTCATTTAATAATAGGAAATGATGCCATCTGCTGATTGAACAGAGAATTGGCATACAAGAAAATCTAATGAGGTTTTGAAAAACTGCTTCATAAGTAAAGGTCTCTCACCCTTTTAGATAGTTCCAAGCACTCTCATTGTGAGGAGCTTTCTTGATTTGTTTCAGTGTGTACCTGCAGTGATAGAAAGAGAATTAAAAAATGTGTCAAATTAAAAGCCATATCAGGCCCCTTAATGCAATACACACTAGGCAGTTCAAATGCAGTAAAATACCACTTCTGTGGGGACAGTAAAACACTCACAGCTTCAGGTGGGGTAATTACAGTAAATTTAATAAGCCTTCTATAATCAATCATGCAAAAGTTAGATGTGCGCAAAGTCTACAGTTTTTTTCATTCACAAGCAGTATTAACATGAAGTAATTTCATTTTAATTACTTCAATTCTTTTCTTTCCTGTATTTTCTAAAGGCTAACTCCTGAATGTTCAGGAGTGACGCTGCTGTAGATACCTGAGAAACTTCTTGACTTTGTTCTAATGTTCATCTTTTGTTTGTGTGTATTAGTTTTAGCTGTGAATGCTGTAATAACTCACAGCACTTCTCTCTCCAGCACTGCAGCATCAGAGTATCCACTTGTGTGACTTATGACAAAGTGTCTCTGATTCCAGGCTGAGTTGTTCCTCACATCTTCCTCTAGCAGCTTGTCCATGTATGTCAGTTCTCCTTCCCACAGTTTAAACTCCTGTCACACACACAGCGCAATCACATCAGTGTACTGCAGCTCCCAACCTGCTGCAGGTTCTTCTGGGAGGTGCCTCAGTCTCTCGGGTCAGTACCTGGATGACCCACTGTCTGTGCTGCCACGCATGGTAGTTCTTAGCATCCTGACTGAGAATTTCTGCCACAAACTTCAGCTCCTCTGAGGGGTCCTTCAACCACTCCACCAGCATCCTCCTGTGGTGCCTGTGGCCACGGGTACGAGAGAGACAGATGGAGACTAAGAGAATGACATATGTGCATGAATGAAAGCCAAGCCTTTCCAACCTCCAAAGACTAGAAATAATCACTTATAATCACACTTAAAAACGGTGATTATGAGTGTCGTGAGAATTAACTTGTTTTGCTGGTTTATGAATGTTCATTGTATGTTGTATACTTCATGTGTTTATTCACTGTTGATAAGAGTCTGGTAAATGAATAAATGTAAACTGTTTCACAAATAGGAAACCTGCAGGGTCTAGTTACTTATAAAAATGTTATCATCAATGGAAGATTAAGGTGGATCTACCAGACTTGGTAGTTCTTGGGCTGATCTTCAATGATGGCTGTGATGAACTTCATCTCTTCTCTCAGGTCTTTATCAAGAGCCCGCAGTAAAACTCTCCTGTAGTGCCTGCAGACATCAGACACTCAGCATTCACTCTCTTCACATGATCACAGCACTGTGAAGAGGGTTCACTCAGTAGTTTGTCACTGGAAGTGCATTTGGCTCTGCTCTATAAAGAAATCTGGCGTACCATACTGTGTAGTTGGCAGCGTTGAGGTCGATGGCTTCAGCAGTCAGTCCAAACGCTCTCTCGCTCCTCTCGTCGTTCTTCAGGAGAGCTCGGAACATGTCAAACACATCTGTGACTGCAGAGGACCACCACAAACACAGCTGTAAGACCCATCGTCCATATAATATGCAGAAGTATCACTTTATTGTCTCCATAGAAATCATGTACATTTTTCTGAATAGGCTATCTTCACCACTGGGTTAGGACCGTCATCCTGAGGAACAGGTTCTAGATCGGCCCATTCTTTCCTGTCCCTAAAAACACATTCAGAGGCAGTTTCAGTGACAGCTTAATCTAAATTATGAAGTGGTACATTAAGGTTAAACAGGATGAAACTGATTTATTGAAACCCGCATTCAGTCCATATGAATCACTAAAACTACATCAGTCAACCTGCTTAGATCTGCAAAATGAGGTTCACTGCACATATATGTGATGTCACATCACACATAAGAGAGGAACTGAATTCACTCTTTAACTGAAGTGATTAGCCGTCATCACTCACAGTCAGCATGCTAACGCTAACCGCTCAACTCACTTGTAGAAAACATAACCTCCTATAACGGGCTCCTCAGAGTCCATCTCCGCTTCATTCTCCTCCTCTTCCCCGTCCTCCTCCAGGTTCTCCGTCACAGATTTGGGAATTTCCTCGACAGAAGACATTTTAGAAACCGCACCAGAATAACTGCAGACGTGAACGATGACAGATGCGTGACATTAGAAACGGCAGACGTCCTTCAACGTTGTCAAAATAAAAGTCCATCACGATTGACGAAGATGCTTTCGTCATGATTTTAATTTGTTACAAATTATTGCTAAAAAAATCCCCTTACAGTATAGAAAAGAAAAGTAAATAGATAAATGTAGGAAATGAATGTGATGAACAACTGCTTTACAAAGTTGTTAACATCTGCTCACTTTTATTTGTGTATAGTAAGAGTTTGCAGATTTCACTTAAAGCATGTTATTTAAAGCTTTAAAATGTGAATTATTACGTTTAAATTATATTAGTAAATTATTTTTTTTAATTTTTAAAAAATATACGTTTAAATATTATTTATGCAATTTAATATTTATATATCAAGTCTCATTTATCCAGATAATTAAGAAAATAAAACCCAATACACTGAATTGGGATGAATACACTTTAAATGAATATAGACAAAGAATGCAGTTTTTTCTTAAATTACTGAAGATAAATAAATGACTCATAAATAAAACAAGTGTTCACTTCTGGTCAATTTTAGTTTTAATAATACAGATGTTTAATAATGTAGAGAACTAAAGAAAATCATACTGATTTACAGTTATGGAGTATTTAAAATGACACCTAAAATGTATAACATTTAACCTAATCAAAATGCTATACTATGTTCTACAACACAAGTCCCACAAAAGTAACCAACACAGAAAAAGTAGCATTGGGTCCATCTGAATGTTTAAGGTTTTAATTATTGCAGTTCCAGTTAGTAAAAAATGATCAAACAATTAAACATCTAATCACACAAATATTGCTAATCACAGAGCACCAGTTACTGTAAGGCTCATAACAGTGAGTACCAAGAATCACTGCTTGCCATTGCCATTGATAGGAAGTTTCTTGAAGTCATCAGACTCAAGCAGAGCTTTGATTTTGGGACGAGCAGACATCCTGTCCACAAAGCTCTTGAGAGCAGGAAAAGAGTCCAGGCAGGAGGGCGAGAGAACTTTGTGATTGAGCAGCAGATCAAACAGGCTGTAGTCTGCAAATGAGATCTGGCAGGAAATAATCAGTTAGCATTAATGCACAATGTTCACATATTAAAACAACTACACAGAGCATCACTGAACTGCAGGATAGTGCTGTGCTTCTGAATCGTACATAACTGCATATTTATTAAATACTCTGCTTTTGTGCTCTAAAGAAATGATACATGTCTGGAATGACATGAGAGCAAGTACACTTCATTTCCTCTTTAATAAATGTGATTCTGTCTCTGAAAAATCTTCAATGTTTTGACAGTACAGAGTTTAACAAAGTGTGACTTTAGGGAGAAATACATCAGTTTAACATCTCACCTTATCAGCAACCAGGAATCCAGATTTGTTGTTGGTCAGAATGGCATTGAATTTTGAGAGATGATTGGGCAGATCTTTGATGTAGGCCTCTTTGCCAGTCTCCTACAGAAATCAACCAAACAAGTTACAAATGTCCTGGAAAAAAGTACATTACAGTTTAATATAAACACCCTGCAATGCTAAACTCTCGAATGAAAATGTTGTGGAAATAATTTGGTTTCAATATTTTAAACCTAGACAGCACTCACATATTCCTGGTAGATCAGCTTCAAGTATTTTAGGCGCAGATCTTCCACTCCGTCATTCATCATGTCAATGAGAGAAGCCTCACAGTCATTCTTTCCATATGCACCTGAACGTGGACAGAAAGACTTTGAGTCTGTAACCATAAAACCTGCCCCACTGACATCACACTGACCTCACACTGACATCTCACTGACATCTCACTGACCTCACACTGACATCACACTGACATCACACTGACATCACACTGACATCACACTGACATCACACTGACATCACACTGACATCACACTGACATCACACTGGTGCTCAGATAACAGTGCCACACAGTTCTACTTCAAAAACACAGTTCTAAAAGTAGAAACTCAAAAAAAAAGTAGAAACCCAAATAAAGGAGCAACTGTGTGCTCAATCACTTGTAGTTTCTAACATCTGGGTAGAAGGTCATTAGGGTATTCCAAACATGTAGAATGTGTGCATACTATGTAGTGTACACAACAGTTAAAGAGGTAAAACAAGATCTGTTGATCAATATCAACAACAGGTCTTCACATGTGAAGCAGTGATCTTCTCTAGTTACCGAAAACAAACCTAAATAATCTCGAATCTTATTTCAATGCAGTAAAGTGGAATTATTACCATGTCTGCGACCCAAATGTCTTAACATGGCATTGGACTGATACAGGACCAAGTCACCATCCTCAAACTTTGGCAATTGTCCGAAAACCTAAAATAACAAATCAAGAAACAAGTTTTTATTTTTCTTCAGCTAACCACACAATACATTAAATCAAGCATAAGTCATTTCAATATCACAGCTGAGGTTGACTCTATAACAAACTACTGATTCCACACAAAAGCAACTTTCTGACCAGAATGAGAGACAGATAACTCACACAGCTTTGCTTCAGGTCGCCCTTCATCCAGTCCTCAAAGTTGATTATGTTCTCCTTCAACTGCTGGTCCTGGTCCGCCAGCATCAACTTCAAGGCGCCGCATCTGCCTGCGGGATGCACGTGACATGCTGTCAAGAGGCTGTTACCATAGCAAATGCATATTAAACTCCTGTGCTGATCACATGAATTTGTACCATAAAAATGTAAGATCAGACACATATAACTATATTAAAGTTTAAAATGGCTGCTGACTGTTAGGGGAACTGTAAGAAAGAGCTGTGTGACTTAAAGCTGCTCCTGTCTGGGTTAAATGCTATAAGACAAACACCAGAATTTCACTGCATAACCAAGAGATTGCAGGAACAAGATGCAAGAAGCCAAAACGTATTCAGCTTTCTGTTCTCCAAACAACAGCAAATTAATTGGTCTGTTAGTAAGATAATACAATACAAGACACAATAAGCAAAAATAATTATAGTGCAAGATAAATGTTACTGCCAGAATAATACTTAAGTTTGTGAACGTTGCATGCATATTAAACTACCAAATTAAACTACTTTTTATGTTTAGGGCTGCATTTGGCTATTTACTTCCCAGACTTTTATGTGTTAAGTTAAAGAAACCGATATCTTTACAAACCTTTCACAGCGAAGTATGTGAGTGTGTAGGGAGCCACTGCAAAAGATGAAATATTAAACAGCACGTAACATAAAAGAAGAATTAAAGTAATCCGAGTATCCGTGACAATAAACGTCACTGACTGTAAAAGCACACTAGTTTCATACACTACAAAACCCCAACTGTATGTTCACATTATATCAGAGTCTCTGTGTGATATCAGTCCTCAATACACGCCAAATTCATAAGAACACGTTTCCACGTACTCACATGTTAACAGTGAATAATGTGTAGTAAGCTGCACAACGTTCAATAACACAAAGCAGCGCTAAAATCCATACTGTTGCTTATGGTAGAATATATATTAAATGGACTATCCGTTACAATTAGCTAAGTATCCTCAATGCACAATTAATCGAAGATAAAAGATAAATGGTAGAACTGTACAGCATCATTATTTACAGACTGTATGTACGGATACAGACAGAGCGTTACTTACTGGTCTAGACAGGTAGACTGGAGAGGAATCGCTTGTGTGTTAGTACTGGATGAAGTGCAGTCTGCGTCCCCGCGACTCGCTTTATAAGCGCCGTGTTTTCTGATGAGTCATGCACGCGCTCTCTTGGCACGCAAAGTGTGCGGCCGCGTACGTGTACGTGTACGCCATGTACACCATCTAGAATTCTCCATTGTTTCTGGGAAGCAACTTATGGTTTTTCATAAAGGGTACAAATTTCAGTCGTTTCTATGGATATTTGCCTTTTTCTGTTTTTTAGTCCCAAAAGACAGAATTTGCTCAGCCAATGAAAACAGCATTTTCACTTATTGTTTTACTGTACGTGGAGTTGCAATGCCTTGATGACTACAGTGTTTAATGTACACCTCATATATTTCTCAGAGATGAGCAGCATGTATTCAGGATTTATCAGTGATTCATCTGTCATGTTTATTAAAGCAGTTTCCAGTGGAAGACAGTGGCTGTTGAGAAAACAGGTTTTCAGAAAACCAGTTTGAAAACAAATCACTTGTGTTGTAGTTCTGTTTGATGACACTGGTGAAAATAAACACATCACCTTTAATATGTTCTGTTTGTACATATATGATACGTATGGAAAATATACACATCACCTTAAATATGTTCTGTTTGTACA
>JAZGTI010006397.1:0-23513 GCA_036877585.1 Botia kubotai | reverse complement strand
TTTTTGCGTTTACACACGTGCAACAAATTCCAATCTGTGTCAGATGAGAGTAAAAAAATCAGATTTTTGTGCGAGTGTAAACATAGCCATAAAGTGTGACTTTTTTGCATAAAACAACCTGATGAAACGTGAAGAGAGTCAGAGCGATCTGACTGAATGACTACTCAACAGGTCTTTCTTAAACAAGCCCTCGGTGTTGGGAAAGCTACTCTGAAACTGTAATTTAACAAGCTACTCATAAGTTAAAGTAGTTATATATTAGATACAGTAGATACAATTAAGCTACTTATCTAAAAAAGTAGTTAGCTATACTACAAGGTACTTTTAAAAAGTAGCTAGCTACATTAAAACTACTTTGAACCTTTTAAATTTTTTTACATTACATTTTTATATTACAAAGAAAAAATTACACAAGTAAAACATGTTCCTGCAGCTCAGTTGGTAGAGCATTGCATTAGCAGCACAAAGGTTGTGAGTTCGAGACCCAGGGAGCACATATACTGATAAAATGTATAGCTATAATACTAAAAACATTGCAATATTGCGAATAGCGACAATACCAGTACACTATCTCCCTTATTGACAAAACGTTTTTCAGACCATGGTCATTCGGTGTAATGGGAAACAATATTCTCATTCTTTTTGGCTAAGAAAACATACATTTAAACCGGACACATTCTAAACAATAGAAAATGAGCTATTATACCCTTAATTTGTTTTGACGCGTGAAAACCCCTTTTCGTCTTTGACCCAAATACATAATCATATAAATGAGAACTGTCTTTGACAAACTTTATACTCTCTGCCACATTATACACACTCGCCTGGGGACCTTTCTTAGCATAATTACGTGTTGTCACCAAATGTTTTTTCATATGCAGACAGCTATCATTTCATAGCTCATCCTTTACTTCATTAGTACACATTAAACAGCCTTAATGTTCCTAAATATGCAATTCAGATGTCTGCCTTCCCCTCAGACCACCCACACATGAGAAAAAACTACGACAGACTCTTGGCACATAAGTTGTGTATTGTTAAAGCGGTTTCAGGAAGTTGGGATAACGTGATAACAATATTGCACCGCTGGATTTCATGGCCACTGTTTCTACATCCAATCACAGTATTCATTTTATGTTCCTTTTATGTAACACCTACCCTCCACCCGAGCTGCTGAGATCATAACAACCTTCAAAAAACAACTCAAAACACACCTGTTTCGCAGACACCTGACCAATCCCTAATGCTCTAACACTTTTTCCCTTTAACAAAAAAACAAAACTTATCAAGTTTGTTCTTTTTGAACAAACTGCTCTTTGTTCATCCTTTCTCTAATAACAGAAACATAATATCCACTTGTAAATGTAGCTTGTTGGTTCTTAGGACAAAATGTTTAATGCTCTCGTCGATTGTAAGTCGCTTTGGATAAAAGTGTCTGCTAAATGAATAATAATGTAAATGTAAATATAGAACTTCCTATGTACAATGTTATAGCTGGAACTGAACCACCGCTGTTAGCAGGCAGCCGCATCCACGGGGGTTAATTAGCTAGACCCGACTAGCGGTAGCACCATGGCAACCCTGAGCACACCTGAGCACAGGTTTCCCAGCGTATCTGTGTGCTCTGCACTTATATACCTCTCAGTGCCAGTTCTCTTACATGAAACTAGAATAGAAATTCTATATACCGGGGGAAGCAAGTCTACAGCTGCCAAAACATTTTCTGTGAACTGCCAGAATGGGACTGCCTGTATCTGTAAATGCAGATGAGGTGGATTAGCTGAGGTTTTTGCCTCACGTTACATTATTTACCCTCCTTTAAGCTGAGTGGCATCATTTACTGAACTCAACAACTCAGCACGCTGATGGAAAATGTAGATCTATGCTAGCGGCCCCCTTACCTTTGTAATGCAAATACCAGAGACATGCTCAAACAAGAGCGTAATCAAAACATCAGGAGACAAATTCTTTAAAATGCCCTAAAATGTATATTAAAACATCTTAAGTCAATGTAAATAGTTGGCAAAAAGGTGTATGTACGGCCTAGAGCGTGGTAATTAAAAGTGTAGCTCAATTAGGGTGGAATAAAGCTTAATTTAAGAGCAATACAAGTCTGTGGGAGGTCCTCACAAGAATAAGTGTAAGCAAGTGTACACCAGTGCCAGAATCTGCTGAATTGCCATTTCTGTGCTGAATCTTTGGAAAATTTTTGAAAAAAGTAGCAAAAGTCTGTGGAATAGTTTCAAATGTGCTAAATGTGTATTAAAATCCTTTAATGTAAAAAAAAAACAGTTTTGTTGCCATCTTACATAAACAACCAATCGGAATGTTCAAGTAACACCGGCTGCAGGAAGACAATCTGAAACAGGGTCAGACATATTACGTTTTTCATCTACACAAACCATGCTCAGATCTGGGTCGAGTGTAGCAGAAGACATGAATTACTCCACTAACACTGAAAGCGGGGCTGGAACTGGCAGACGGTGACCTAATATAAAAGAATGGTTCTAAAGCAAAGTGTCATTGATTTTCTTTTTCCTTTCTAAACAGGGGCCAGATGGGAAAAGTGCCTCTTATTGACGCAACACTTCCACTTTCAATGCCAATTTAGCCAGCAAGCTGCACCTTTGTGAGGAGAGGCAATCCCACAGTCTACAGACGGAGCCTCAGCTAATCTGTTTCTGTTCTCCTTGGGTGGGAGGGGTGGGCCGTTGCAACTGGCCAGACTGTGGACACAACAGCTTCATTACACTAAAACTAGGTAATGTTGTTCTCCAACCATTATGCTGAAATCAGAGCAGGTATGGCAGATGTTGAAATAGAGCAGGTCTGACAACACCCGAGGCATTCCCACAAACCACTGCTGCTCTGACAAACAAAGTACAGCCAACAATACTGCTAAATGACAAAAATGCCAGACTGACGGCAATGATGAATCAATAACCCCATCAGCATTTTACTATAAATTTAAATGAGTTAGTATTCTTCTGGTGAATATGCCGAAGGTGATTCATCATGCCAATTGTAGAAATTCATACAGAAAAACAAATCACAGTTTTAAAACTGTGTCTTATGCTAGAATATATTTTTTACAGTTGCAGAAATGCCTGATTTCAAATTTCAAAGTTCCTCAAAGGCCTATATGCTCTGTATAACACAGGAAAATTGAAAATGTACTTTAAAAAAATCAGTGCAAAGCCTCAAAGATTAAGCATTTTTTGCCATGCTATGAAAGAGTGATATCAATTTCGCCTACTACTGGTAACTGCAAACAGATTTATCCACTTTAAACAATGTGTCAGCAAAATTTAAGATATAATCTCTCTTTCTGTCCCTACACTGATACTAAACACTTCTGACAAATAACATATTGATTTTATGTGAGTAAGGCAGTGACAGAGAGCAAAGCCCCAGAGACAGGCTGCAGCTGGAGGACATCCGACCTGCAACAGAGCGATCAATGCTGGGGAAGGAACATCAGAGGAGACGGTGTGGGGGAGGAAACATCACAACAAGCAGCAGGAAGGCCAATGCTCAGGATGCTATTTTTGCCTCCCTGAGATCTGAGCAGTGCTATTGTTTGGTTGGTGTCTAACCTCTGACCAGCGTGATGAGCAAGAACAGAAGAACGAGGGCCAGAAAGTGCTTCGGTACAGCTGCGGTGGGCAAGCTTAAAGTGTCTTTGAGTACAGCGACAAGCGATTCCTGCCTCCAGTCCTGCAGAGGAGCCTTTTTAACCTCTGCGCTGCTATAAATTTCAAGCACGGGGGAGGGTCCCAGCTGCAGTGGTGTCTGTTTGCTAGCGTTCCAACATCCCTGATGGCACACTCGCCCAAAAACACGCTGCGCTGCATCGCCGTAGCAAGATCTAAATCACTCACATTTCAAACAAGGTCATGTCAGAACAGCATGGGAATATAATCTGGAAAAGAATCACCCTTTTATAGCCATGCCATTCTAAAGAACAAAGAGAACAAGGGTGTAGTGCAATAGTAGCATTTCAGGACATCAAAGAGGTAAATCACATGATGTGGTTTTACAAAGAACATGTAGCCTTATCTGGGTGAGCTGCCCTACCCAGCAGCAAAGTAGATTAGCATGCAGAGGACAAGATGACAACAATCCCCTCTGTAGAGCAATGACATCACTACTGTCCCCATATCAGTCAGTGCGATGGGATGGTATTTCCTCGGTGCTGATTTTCAGAGACAGTGAAGACACAAACTGAAAATCTGAAGCGTTTAAGTAAAAACAATAAAAAACACAGCTCTGCTGTACAATGAACTGTGCAGCATGCAAGCAAAAAGCTAATATGATGCACCAAATAAAACCATGCCAGCAAAAAGCTAATATGATGCATCAAATAAAACCATGCAAGCAAAAAGCTAATATGATGCACCAAATGCAAACGTATGTCAAATTCAGCACAAGGTGTAAAGCATGGCTTCACGGCGTATTGTTTAATATAGCTAGTCACTCTATTATGATGCATCATTTCCCGCTGTCATGTTTATAATAATTGTCTGGAATACAGTTTTGTTCTCAGCACCAATAACTGGCTGGGATGATTATGTTTTAGATTACTTTTTAGGTAATTTGTATTGCTCTTTTCGTAGGCAATGTTTTAAAGTCGACTCGTTCATTCACACTTTAATATCTGATTTGGCTTCAATCCAGTCGTGGATTGCGACAAAATTTTGAAACAAAGTCCATTTTGATTTTTCCGAACTGACTGCATTCATTAAGATATAACTCTTTAAACCTGTCACCTGTCAACTGTGTGTGCGGTGTATTTACTTTTAGCATGATCAGTTGAATTAACATTCATTTTTATAAGTTGTACTAAACGCACCTCAAGTACAACTCACAAAAGTTGTGTGATATACACCTGGTGTATATCACTTACTGTGTTAATAGGTTACTGCATAAGTTACAAAAAAACATGAAATAATTGTTTTACTTTTTATAAACATTTTTAGATTTATCCAATCACACATTTTTTAACCACATCTGTATCTAAGTATTGTCTAATTTCCAATGATTGGATTACCTGAAATAAACCAGGATGTAAAAAGTATAAAATCACCAGGTGTAAAATGGGCCTGAGAAAAGTGTGGCTGGTTGTGAAAAACACAAATTATAAACCTCCTAAACTTTTTAACCTCATCATGTATACAGTAATCTTTAACAATTGTATAGTGTACAGTAGAAGAAAAAATTTGCCATCAAAAGCATCTGACAAAATGAATTTCACAAGTTACAATAAACAGAAACATTACACACAGAAGAAGCAATACTTAAAGATAGCAAAAGTATGATGAAATGAGGTGTGATTCATTGAGGTGATTATATGGCACGTGCGGTACTGCATGATGGAAACGCAGACATGCATATTTAAGTAATGTATAACAAAGCATGTTCTATGACCAGCATTAACCCCAAAGTAAAATCAATTGAGGAACTAACCGACTTCCATCTAAAAGCTCTGCGAATAGATTTCCCCACCAAACTGGACAGGCAAGTGGATCTTCCCAAGCTCATCAAAATACATCATTTTTAAAGCCTAACACAACAAGTTTTTAGTTAGAACTGCAAATACCTGACACTTCCTGCGGTGTCAAATGTCCTCTGATAATCTCTGTAGGATGGGCTAAAAGGGTTTCTCATTACCTCTTAAACTGCCTTAGATTAAGAGATGGATATTTTTCAGTTCTAGTTTCAGAAGAATACAAACACAGCTGCTTGAGTGTAATGGCTGGACTTTTAATGACTAATGCATGTCTACATAATGCAGCAAACGCCAGCGGAGTATGACTTTTACAATACCACAATTATGACTTTGGTACAATACCTGGGTTAAACATTTCGATACCATCACAATAGAACTAAAACAAAATAAAAAGAAATTTATTAATATGTGACTGACCACATGGAACGTAAAATTCTGTTTTATTTATTAATGAAAACTCTCACCTGATCAGCATGTTCCTGACCTGCTTTTTGAGAAATTCCTCCTCTTAATTTAACAAAAAAAGTCTTCGCGCAGGCATGTGGTAAACAGCAGCTCACAGTCTAGCCTACAGGTGTACCAATCTCAGTGTTTGCATTCTGCTATAGGTGGAACAGGAACATAAAATGCTTAAACTTAAATTTAATTAAACTTAAACTTTAATTTATTAACCTTAATTATGAAACACACAATATTTTTTACAGCACTGATTAACCTTTGTTAATGATGGTTTATACCAATACAATTGTTTGTCTGTTCCCTTTAGTTCTTTGTGCATTTAAAATGTATTACCTTTTTGTATTAATTGTTAACATTAAGATTTTAAAATTCTGCATAAGTATTGTTAATTGTTAGTTAACTAATGTAAAAAAATGGAATCTTATTGTAAATTGCTACCAAATACAATAGATTTCCACAGCTGAAAAGCCACATGTTTGATTTATAAAGGCATGAGCATCTACGAAAGCTGATTCGTTTGACACACTGTATGCACACACACAAACACTGCCCTGTTACGCACATATAGCAAAACAAAAAATACGGCTCTTATTAAAACGCTCTCATAAAGTATCTAATTACTGTGTAAAGTACTAATTAAATGTGAAATGGTACCATTATTGGTACCAACTGCATTATTAAAAGGGTGTCACAGTACTTTTCTAATATTGGTATGGGGTGCTTAAACAGGAGGCTACATCTTAGGGAGGCTGTATTCTTCCTAGACCAGTCCCTCTAAGGCTTCTAGGCTGGAGTCCTCCTTAGCTTTAAACCTGGAATTAGATGGTTTAGAAGTTGCACATGGCAACATCATAATAGTTTCTGCTTCCGCCACCATGGTGAATTATAAAATGGGCAGTTTAGCATTTTGAAATTAATTTACAACCAAATAACAGAAAACAGAAAACAAACTTGACGCCTTAATCCATGGAAACATTTTTTATCTTATATTTTATAATGAAATTGGGCAAAGAAAGTGATGATTCAATTCTCACAATGTTTTGGGATTCCGCGCAAAGAATTGTAGGTCATACACTTCATGCATCCTTCAAAAGGACAAATGAAGGATGCAAAACAAAGGCTGCCTTCCAAGCATTCTTCAAACTGAGATGTCCTTCGATGGCTCTTAATGATGTAGCAGCCGAGATATGCTGCCTTACTAGGACGAAGCCTTCCTTTGAGAAGCATCCATGCTGTGCAACACTACAGAGTACCTCGTAATATGATACGATACTTGAGCTTGGTATCTTCTGTATTTCTGTAATCTTTCTGATTACCTGCCATGTGATGCATTATCTAAAAAAATGCAGTACCATATTTAAGCCTCAAACAGGAATAAGAGAACAATTCTGAATAACTGGGCGCATTTTTCAGCAGGTGAGTGCGCACAGGTCTGCTAAAAGAATGACAATGTGGACAGACAAAAGCAATAAGAGAGGAATGATGGTGTTGTTTTTGCTCTCGACTGGAAAGAACAAATGGTTATTCAGCTAAGTACTTTTGCTCTCTCACCACCCACACTGAGAGAATGACGAAGCAAGAGAGCGATAGAGAAAGAGATGCAGAGAAGGAGGCTGAGCTCAAAACTCTCTTTACTGCTTTGACTGTTACAGTCTTTAATCTTTGTCCTTTGAAATGGCTTTTAAAACTTCCTCCTCCACTTTCCACCACCAAAGTAAAGTCCCTCCAGACTGACCCCTCAGAATTACAGAATTTCGTTCCACTAAATGTAAAAACTTGGAAATCCAGCCAAGGTAGCTCTGGTTGTCTGGTCCTGCTACATTGGCTAGCTTTATGCTGAACCAAATGCTCAGTTGCAATGTATGCAGACAGCTGGCCGAGAAAAACCAGAGAGATGACCAAATCTTTAATGTGTCATTAAAGACTAGCCATAAAAGCAGGGTGTGATGCGGTGGAAGCACATAGGCACTTGCTGCCATTCAGCGGAATGAAGCATGCCCCTCTAGATCCGGTTTTGTCTATGGCTAAGCAATATGGCGGTATATATCTTTACCGCAGAATAAAACGTCAACCAGAACAGATTTTTTAATTCCATGTATACAGCGACATGTAAGTTAGTGGGTGTGGCTAACTCATATGCAGCATGCATGAGTTCAGGTCAGACGGCGTGGCATACGGACATAATGGCGTGCCAATAATCGGTCTATGTCCCATAACATGTAAAACAGGAACATAAGCATATAGGACTATTCTAAAATCAACTCATGTAAACACCTTAATCAGAATACTGTCTTCAGAACAAGATCAATAATTAGATTGATCAATTCTGTTCATGTTCAGTTATGTTGAAGTAAATATTATGTGGTAATATTATAATTATTCCCCTATATTCATTTGATGTGGTATGCATTTAATTTGTATCAACATCTTTTCATAGAATTCAAAGGAAAGAAAGGATAAAAAGAAAACAACAAAACAACATTCCAATTATTTGTGAGGAAGTCATTAAAATATTTATAAACACAGAGTACAGCTTTAAATACAGCTGACATATTTCATAAATTCAATATTAATTCTGTAAACATGTCAAAACACTGTTTAAATTTTATAAAAAAAACATTTGGTTATGTTTGTTGAAGTATATTTTTGTGCCTTTTTTGGTCTTTAGGCCCCTGCCCCTGAGGATGTCTGTGAACGCCACTGCTATCTATATAAATAACTATATTGTGATATATGTTACTATTATGAAAAATAATTCCTCATACCTTGAGACAGAATTAAGGTCACACAGCCCACCCCTAGCTGCATCTGCATCTTGTTAATGGTGTCCTGCAGGCAGATTTTATGACAGGGCTGTGTTGACAACATCTGCATGTTGCTGCCTCTGTGGGCTGGAGGGGGCAGCACGGTTGCAATGATGCAATGACCCTGGCCTTCAAAGCAGCCAGACATTTCCGAGCTTACAATCCTGAGTGTGTGGGTGCATATGTGCCACTAAATAATACATATTTTTAAAAGTAAATAAAATAATTCATAAATTTTTGAATTACATTTGTTATTAGTCATATACTAACATTAAGTCGCTTGTTACAGTAATTTTACAGTAAGGGGGATGACCTGCTTAAAAAATACTGTTCTTTTATAATACTGCTGTCAATGCGTAAAGCACAATAAAATACTTCAAATACATCAACATTTGATGAGCAATTCTTTGGTTACTCTAAAAAAAGAAAAATTCGTAATCTTTTATTAAAATTTAACATCTTACAACCACTGAAACTACTTTCCTACTTTCCTCCAACAAATATAAGTTCCAGGAGGCAAGTCTGCCATGCTTACATTATGTCTAGTCGTGTCTTTAATCTAGCATGGACCAGATACTCTTCAAAGCCCAATAAATTCCAAGTGAAAAAAAATATATTTTGTCATTGAATATCCTGTTTCCAACTGAAATACATCACCCTAATGAGTTTAGGCTTGACAGTTTAACAAAGATAAACAGATAAGACAGCACACCATTAATATATATAATAATATTATAGGATGCCCTCACAAGCACAAATCCACAACAAAACAAAAAATATTTATTCAACAAATATATGAATTAATAAAAATATCTATGATAACATGCCCACAAGCAAAAATCCACAACAAAGCTTTAAAGCTTGTACTCTACTACAAAAATCTACTATACACTACTTCATCAAGCAGACATATCCACTCATACAAATCCTTTTCTATGTACAAGTTGCACCATTCATTTCTAGAAATGCCATGCCCTTTACAAAAGAGACAATGAGGCCAAAGTGTCATCCAGATGCATGTCTGAGATCAAAAACATGCTTTGCACAGAGAGAGATCTAAAGGAGTGTTGTATGCTGAATTTAAGGCACAATATGTAAGATTTTTTGTATTAAAGTATCCAAGAAACACTTGCACAGTGTTAAATATTTTGTTCAATTGCATGCTTCCAAAAATGTAATTAACAAAAAACCCCATTTTTAAAAAGTGCGCTATTCCCAGGTCACTTGTCGCATGTCAATGATGTAATAGTTGCGTTATCCCAGGTTTCCGCTTGTACTGCCGTGAAAACCATGGCAACACATGTGGACAGTAGTGGTTGAAGTTTGTGTCCACAGACAATTATAAATAGTAAGCCTTTTTGCAAATACTGTGGGTGCGTTAAAATTGTTTTGAAAGCATAAAAATTGCGTAGCATTAACCAATTTATTTGACATACAGCCACAGAAATAATTCAACATTAAACTTTGACAGAAATATTGACAAAAGATTGACAAAATAATGTGAATAAACATACTGGTTATAACAATTTTATTAATTATCTTATCTATGAACATGATTTGTGAATTCCCTGTGATTTATATCTCCCATCATTCCACGCTCCTTCACAGGATCAAGCTGAGTGAAGTAGGGAATAGCTATTTCCTGTTGTGCCGCTAAAATAGCCATTTATTATTATAATGGACTATGAGTCATTAATTTACCAAAAGCAACAATGGACAGACTTCATCCTCTGTAGCACTCACAGTAAATGACACCCCTTTTTTCTTCTTATGTCCCAAATTCAATACTTTTTACAAACACTATTAAATAGTAATTATGTTTGTGAAATATTATAATATGAAATATTATAAGTATGCTTATCAATGACTATACTTATCAATGTGATAATATAGTCAAGTAAAGTCTTCTCAATTGTTCTGTAAGTCAATAAAGCTATCGCACTGACTGTAAATTAAGTTTTCATACTTCCGGGCTGCACACGGCATCTTGTGAAAAAGGCATATTATTGGTTTAAAAAGGCGAAACAACGATTCAGCGAAAATTACATATTGTGCCTTTAAGCAAAGTAACAAGCTTTGTCAATCTAATATCTGACTGACATCTGTGTAATATCAAAACAGATGCACCTTTGCTAGGATCACAGGGTGTGTTAAGTGTCAGTTTTCAGCTCAGATTTACCATCTGTTAAAGTATGAGGTTGGGGGTGATTAGAAAGTATTTTTGAAGGTGGCACAAAACTATGCAATGCACTCAACATGACCTTCTTAAAATGTAATCCACTGTTATCTAAATAACACTCCATTAGATTTGCTCATAATACAATCACAAGAATGTAACACTATGACAAAACTAGATAATACAAAGTTACAGCATACACATGCTTATTGCAGTACTTCAGTAGTGAAACCACGTATTAAATAATTACACAGAGGTTTGTAAGATATGTACCACAAATAGATTCAGCTACTAGGCACATGAACTGTACGTTTTCAGGCTGCATTTGAGCAGTTGGGTTTGTTTTTTAGGAATTAGACAGGCTGGGGTCTGTTTGGTTGATGGGGCGTGTTAGGGGTAATGACAGGTTTGTCTAAGTCAAATGTGATCCCCTGTGCATGTCTCAGCAAGTCAGGACCCATTTCTCGTTCCAAAGCCTACTTCTGACTTTCACTTGCAGGGGTCAAAAATTTATACAACCAACTCCAGCACTGACCACACACAGAGAACACAACCCACTTATCCAGGCCATCTTGATTTCAAATACACAAGGTGATCATTTTATTTTGCTATTGGGTAACCTGATGGTAAATTAAAAAGTAATTTGGCAGTCTTTTTGTACCATTTGTAAAAAAAAAAAGTTGATTAACTGATTATATAATTTAGTCTGCCAAATGCCTAAATGTAAATGTAAATGTAATATGAAAGCAACAAAACAAAGCATCTTAAACTGTCACAGACCATGACAGCCTTCCTCCAACCATTCTGACTAAGATCTTTGTGCAAACCTTACAACAACGTCTTATCTCCAGTGCACCAAGTGGAGCAAGAACGAAAGCTCTGCATGACACAAACATAACCTTCAACAAATCCTTGTTATGGTATATGGTTGACTAAAATGAAATGCTTGCCAAACTTCTTTGTTTAATGTTTTACACAAGCCTCTCTCACACCTATTCTGTGACTGACTCTATGACCTACTCTATATCTCAAACCTTGTAAATCTCAAGCACAAGGAAATGGTTTAACAACAAACCACAGGGAAATGGTTCAATCAGTATTTAAAATAGTAATATGCAACATAAAATAAAGCTTGTCAGTAAAAAACACAACAAAGACGAAAACATGCAAAGTTCATATCGACCCCAAATCCATAATAGTCAAGAAAACAACTGAAAAGATTTTTACTACCTTTCGTGTCTAGAAACCGAAAAGATCCAAAAATTTCTTAAGAAAAAAAGCAAGTGTATCAGTCATGGGAGCCAGTGTCTTTTTCTTTAAAAGTAATCTGAAAACCCGTGATGAGCAGGATGACATAAAATAATAATCATCACTACCATGTCATTGCTCATTATGTAATATAACCATGTAAGTATTTTATTCACAGTGGGAGCAAACTGTTATACACGTTTGACATCCCCTCTTAAATATTCCCCATGGCAACCACAGTTGCTCTTAAAATACAGTATTTACTAATATAATGCTATAGTAACTTGGCATGGGAAAACAAACATCATTATAAAAGAAAGAAAAAGAAAAATGAAAAGCTGTCATGCCACCTGTTCAAAGCTGGCATTCTTTAAAAGACAGATCTTGTGTTCATTTAAGACTTACAGTTACTGTACAGTTACTATACAGTTACTATAACATAACTGCAAAAATTTGGCGGAAACTCTGCTTACCATGGTGAATTTGCGTAGCCCTTACCTTCAATGGCAATGACATGCTCTCGGATCTGATTCTGCAGCAGTGGATCCTCCACCCGCTCCAGCAGCTCGTAGATGGAGTAGATGTTTGGATGGACAGATTCGAACCTCTGGATCTCTGCTCTGATCGCGGCTGAGTTCGCCAGGTGTTGCTGATAATTCATATTTGCAACGTGATCTATATAAATGCAACCTGATAGGGAATTATCTCGTGAATGTTTGCAGATGATTTAGGGATAGTGATGTGCAGCAATACGCAAACATAGGAGTAACATCAGATGTCCACATGAGGTCTGCAGTCAAATCAAATGATTTTGCTCAAAAAAATAAATAAATGTTTCTTGCCACCTAACACATGAAGCAAAATGAACTAACATCTAACATATCAGGACATGTAATCGTTTGTGTAACGTTTGTGCAATAAAGGAGAAGAACAGACGCTGAAAGGCGATCTGACGCTGTCCAGATCTAAAATCCCAGAAAACAGTCATATGCCACATATTCTCCGAAAAACAGAAAAACCCCAAAATCACCATGCATCGTCATTTCTGGCTATAATAGATACGAGCAGGCCATCTCAGGTCTACAATCCGAGGCGAGAAAAGTCCACATGGTCGCGTCTGGCCGTGTTTTATACACACTGACCTGTTTACGGGACGAAATGAAGATAAATAATTAAGAATAAGAAACCGAAAGCCAGCGAGTAACTACAGTCCGCAGAGTCGAGCTGGCCACTGTATGTCCGCCGTGTTTAAAGGCAGTCAACTCGCTCTCTCCTGTTGTTCACTTCGGCTCATGCTGACACTACAACAACCGCCGAACTACTTTCTGTGGTCTCGATGCAAACCACAAACCCAACGAGTAATGTAACCCCAACGAGATGCGGTCGCCGGAGAAGTTTTTAGAGATGTCTCCTGTTTTATCCGCAAAGATGGATGCATTCCCTCTTCTCCCGCACGGAGGTCAGTCCCGTCTGTATCCTCTCAAACATCATTGCGCCTGCTCCTTCCGTTGGACGTTTCCTACTGGAAAAACGTCGGCTCGCTTTCATGTCGTCGTCCTGCTCATGTCTGCGGGAATTCTGCGCAGTCCGGTTTTATTAAAACACATTTGCTTTATGCAGGTCGCCGCCGCCTCGATGGGTGGCGCTATTGGACGCATTCTAACTTGCAACATGTTTGCGTTGTTAGGACACAGTTTGTCTCATAAATATACTATATTATATACACATCGAAATTAATTGCTGGTCTCAGTTCAGTGACACATGCAAACTCAGATATTATCTCAAGAGTCATATGATAACACGGGCGTGATTTAGCCCACGCATCTAAAAAAGGTTCTGCAGGTTTATAATGGTAAACGTGGGCTGAAAAACCAGTTAAAAACCATTCACAGTTTGTTAGTTTGTCAAGCCACTTTGTAATCAGCCTGTTGCTGTTATAGCAGATAATATATAACAGATTTGTTTTTACATTTCTTCTAAATGTAATATTTGTTTAAATTAAATGGATTGTATGTTTCTAAAAGTGTTTAAACACTTTTGTTCAGTCTCATAACAAATAAAACGCCCTCGTGAACAAATGTTATCGCACTGGATTTATTTAAAGAAAGCCATTTTTGTCTTTCTGTCAGTATGGAAGAAATTTTCTGCCAAATTTAAATACATTAATTTAATGATAAAACGAAAATTAAAACATATTATGCCACAACTGAAAATGAAACTTCATTTTATTATTTCACTACTCCATTACCCATTCATTTAATATATATTGTATGTCTACACTGCCTTCAACAGGCAAAACAAAGTAACTACACATTTTTAGACTAGTACTTAGACTATTCAGACTTTGTATTGTTCTACTAATTTAAGGTCTCCTTGCTGTAGCATGTTCGCCAATTGAGTACATAATACATAGTCTCCTTGCTATAGTGTGATTTAAGTGACTTCCTAAAACATGGACTATAGAATAGGATTGAACAAAAATAATATAGAATATAGAATAGAATGAAGTAGTGTGTAAATGTGCATGTACACATTACTGTGTGCCATGTAGACAGAACAATACAACATACACAAAAAAAACTATTTAAAATATACATAAACAATATAGTGCAATATACTATACAATCAATATACAGTATAGGACATCTGCATTTCTTTCTTTTTCATTTTGTCTTATTGCTTTAAACATAAATAGCATAACAAGTCAATTAAGCAAAACAATTCAAAATAAAACCTGTCAATTAGACAAAGGTCAGAAAAACATGGACTAACACTTGACATATGTGAAGCCCTAGCTACTAATAATAAAGATTTGAGTAACAATGGGTTGAAATCACAAACTAATATAATACATAAATCAACTCTTCGATTATGCTCTTTGACCCACTTACGCTAAACAGTTTTTCTGTTAGTTGAACAGTTTCTCAACTAACCCTATCTTAACATGATTGCCCGATAGGACAAAAGACAATAGTATAGTGGTTATTCCGTACCACAACCAAGCAACCGGGGTAAAGTTACTTTTGGTTTCGATATTCACTGGATAATCGCCTATGGTGTGTACGGAACCATCTGAAAAAAGCCACACAGCGCTTTTATGATTTAACATACAATGAACTGTTTGACATTTTAAAGGTTCACAATGGGATGTCATACTTACTAGTAGGTGTTTTAGTTCAAATACCCTTCAAACAAAAGTGAAAAACATTGCAAAACCAATTTGTTCTATGTTCTATAATCTTGTTCTAATGTCTTCTATGAAGACAATGATACAATAATTGTTGGTAAAACAAGATACTTTAATTTACATATTTGTTTGTGTTTGTGTGTGTGTGTGTGTGTGTGTGTGTGTGTGTGCGTGTGCGTGTGTGAAAGATGCGCATGATTTACGCAAGTATTTCAGTTCTGAAGTGCAGAATGATGCACAGATGGAGAAAGTTGTGGAAGGAGATGCTATGCCCTCAACGTCGAGTGGAATTTTTCATACATATTAGTGTTGTCAAAATATAGACTGAAATATCTAAAACGGTACCAATACTCATTTCCAGAAGTATCGATACACTGATGATAGCAGCCTAGCTTTGCCGCTTTCATTCTCTTCCTTCTCTCCAACAGCGAGTTGACAGCTGTCGCGTCTCATTTGCTCCGGTTAAATAGCGTTAGTGAGTAAGATGCGAGTGCAGGACGCGACCGGCTTTGGTTGAGAAAGAAAACAGCAGAAGTGTTGTCTGCAACTATTTTAGCTTTGAGACAAATAAACACAAGCACGCCAATATGCAAGCGTTGTTACAAAGCTAACAAAAGGTGCTAACACCACTAATTTAGCAAAGCACCTGAAAGACAGACACCCGGATGTATATAAAGAGTTGGAAACTGCATTCATTTTAACATTACTGAACTATTAACCAAGATGGCCCAGTATTGTTGCTGCTATGAGTGTCCTCATGTCGTTCCAGTGAGGTTTGCTTTGAGCATCCGTGTTTGCTATAGCGCTCTATTTATGTGCGATGATCAATGAATATATGTGCATCCGAAATTAAAATCTGTTCATCATAAACATGTTAATGTATTAACCAACATTAATGAACAATGACCAATACGACCCTAACCGCCCATTTACAGTGCCTTGCAAAAAAATCTTTCTTTGTATTGGTCTTAAGTAATATTCTAATTTTCTTAGATACTGAATTGGGGTTTTCATTAGTTGTCAGTTATAATCATCACTTGAAAATATATCAGTCTGTGTGGAATGAATGTATACATTATACAAGTTTCACTTCTTGAATAGAATTAGTGAAATAAATCAACTTTTTGAAGATATTCGAATTATATGACCAGCACCTGTATATTCTGGTTTAATCTAAGATCTGTCTGTAAGACCAGGCCATAGAGTCTAATAGCACACTTATGAATGTGATCTTGCTTTATAAAGAGCTTACACTTCATTCAATACATCATCACTGATTCACTCACATTAACTAACTAATGTATCTCAAAGGGACCTTCAAGGTTACATAAATTAACAAAATATTCCATTGTTACAATTATGCAATTAATCAAATGCCCATTGTTGAGCATTCTATTGCATGTGTTCGTTTGTATGTGCCCTCAGGTTATGAAGCAGTTTATAATTACAATTACATTTAACTGGTTTGTTTTTGTTTCTTTGTTCATTTATTGACTTTATTTTGTTCATTTGTAAATCAAAGCAATTGAAGGTTAATTAAAACAACTGCAACCAATAAATTAACAAAAATGTTTGCAATTTCAAATGAAATGTAAATGAAGTTTTGTCAGTGCAATAAAATTGCGTATTATTTTTTACATGGCTGTAATAATGTAAGTTCATGGATTATGGAATTCCATTTGTGCCAAAAATAATATTAAAAGTTGCACATTATTTGGAAAGGCTAGATAAGGTAAGTAATTAAAGAGAAAAAAAAAATAATAGTAAACAAATTACAAAACGTGTAGAATGAGTCCACTGTTTAATGACTTTACAAATAAATATTTAGCTGGCTTGATTTAAACAGACATTATCTTATCTCGTATAAAAACATTTTATGTTTATTCCTTTATGCCCAAAACACGAAGATGAAAGCCAAACAGGGCGACATAAACAGAAAACACAAGCTTACAACATGTAAGAAAACAAAAGCAGATGACATATATAGACGACATAAGCAGATGACAAGGAGGACAACATATGCAGACAACTCATACATACAAACATACCAAAAGCAGGTAAAACATTGGCAATGTCAGTGGATATAGACAAATGTATTGTACAACACAGTCGACACATTTTGGCACAAATGGAACCCCATAATTGATGTTGCAATCCATTTTTTTCCCATTTTTCATCAACATCGACAATATATTTGCGATTGGAAGATGCTAACTAAAAGATTTTTAAGCACATTTTGTAAAGTCACATATCGATTACCGCTCCTTAAATGTTAATGCAACAAGCTTTTTGTAACCAAATGGGGTTAGAACATTAATGGGTTATTTTGTGATAACAGACAAACGGTACTGCAGATGACACGGCGCAGATGACACGGCGCAGACGTCACGTAGCTTCTCCCGTACATTCCCACAAGAGAAGGGGGTTGACGAGAGCCACAAAACTTATCTTAGTCATGGCAAGGCAAGCAACTTAGTTGCAAAAGTGGGTTCAGCTATCACCTCCCATAATTCTGTGCCAAAACCATGCGTCTGATTGACCAACAGACCGACTGAACTGCTAATTCAATGGCTGACCGAACATCTTCAGAGTCTAACAGCGCGCATGACACATGATTCGTCTTAAAGTTCGTCTTAATTTGCAAGGTGAGGAGCAAATTAAGCAGCTATAGACTATTAATGGACATTATCGGCAGACATTTTATACCTAAAAATACTCAGACAATGTACTTCACAGATGAAAGTAACCATGTAATGAAGTGAATAAGGGGCAGTTGTGGCCTACTGCTTAGTGAGTTGAACTTGTAATCAGAAGGTTGCTGGTTCGATTCCAGCACTTGGGGTTGCAACTGAAGTGCCCTTGAGCCTAACCCCCAATTGCTCTTGTTCACTCCTTACCAGTGATGGGTTAAAATGCAGAGGTCACATTTTGGGTATGGGTTACCATATCTAACAATAGGTCACTTTCACTTCATAAGCCATATCTCAGTATTAGAACATTGTAGAGACGTGGGTGGGCTTATTTGATTCGGGCTGTCTGTAGGCTTTGAGTATTGCCTTGGCAACTTCCTGGCAACACCCTAGCAACCATTTAGAGCACCCTAGCAACCTCATAACATCACGAATAAGCCATATTTTAGTAAATCTATTATGCTAAGCCATGCTAACATCATGTGTAATCATCTTAGCATTATGTTGAAACATGTAAATATCTTTTTTTTTTTCCTGCCACGGCAAGCACAATTTACATTTTCTTCAGATATTGTACCTATCTAGTTATTATTTCACCCTAAAACCAATCACGCAGACCAAACTATAAGGCCCAGAGACTTGAAACTTGGTCAGATGGTAGTACTCCACAAGACTACTCAGACACAAGGACTCACTAAAGTCAGCCAATAGGGGGCCTCACAGCAATCACAGATGTGTTAGCGCTCATAGTTCCTTCTCCATTTGTCAGATCAACAACTTTATACCTCAAAACAAACTAAATGTGTCCATTTTCATTTTCATCATGATTTTTTTCCATTGTTTTAAATAATTCGCAAAACCTGCTTTTGCAAACTAGTCGAAGTTTTTTCAACCGATCGCAACCAAACCAGTGCTGAAAGATTCTCTAGAGACAGAAGGTTAATTATCAAATAAAAGTTAAAATTTTTATTTGCCTTAGCTACGAGATGCCAAAACGTTCGAAGTGGGCAAGCCATTTTTTGTTTACACGGCTATTACTCAGAACTGGAATGAGATATAACCAAATTCAGTACACATATGAAGGAATCTTATCTGCGGTCACAAAAATTATTGCGGTGATGGGCCACTTGGTGGCACTATAATGTAAAACCACAATGACTACAACTAATCCAAAGTTAACTCAATCAACTAGAAAATTGGCATTGCAGTGTCTTTGTCCAAGTTGTCATGATTGCGCAGTTATTCTACCAGGGTGGAACCGTTAAGATAAATGATCTGCAGATTGTCACACTGTCACTTTAGAGGGGAGAGAGATGGAGGAGTGTGTTGAAGTAAAAGGGAAGTATTCCAAAAATGAAAGACTATTCATACCTGCAAAAAAACATTTCAATGGCTTGAAAATAGTGTATAAACTATAATGCTGTAGTTTCAGTTAAAGTTCATTTAGTGATTAAACAGTGGTTACAAATTTTAACTACAATATTGTCTATAAAAATAATACAATATTGTGCAGAGAACAAAGGTTTCATAAAATTACAAACCTAATTAGAAGCAGCTATTCTAAAACCTTAAATATGATTTAATGCATGTAACTATAAATCATGATAATTCACTGCCCATTCATGTTGTCTATACTGTATACTACAAATAGTCAGGTCTGAAATTTAAGATCAAATGAAGAAACCCATTTTTCCAAAAAAGAAACTTGAACAACATGAAAAAAATCAAATTTAATGTGCATGTTGCTAACACAAAGCAACATTTAAACATTTTCCCATGTTTTATAGTAACAGGTGATGGGGTAAAGGGGAAGATTCGTGAAATGTAGCCGATATTAATTGATTTAAACACAAGCAAGTCTATCACTAGACATTAATACAGAAAAAGGGTTTTTAAACAAATGCTTTACCATTATAACATTCAGATAGTTCAAGGTGAAAAGTCTCTGACAGTCAGAGCTAAACTACAAATAATGTGTCACTGCCTCTACTGGAGGTTGTGGATCATTTCTTCCTTGGCAATGAGATGAGTAGTTTTGTTGACCAGAGACATGAGAGAATTTAGTTTGTGAGACCAGTCATTCAGAAGATTGTTAGGGTCCTTTGGACGCTGGAAATTAATAACGCCAGCCAGACGGTCCACTTTTGCATAAATTGTCTTATTGACCACCAGGTTTGATAAGAACTCCTCAGATTCCTATAAAAAAATACAAACATGAAAGTTCCAAACTATTACTATGGAGATGACAGGAGAAATTTATGTAATGTATTCATTCATTCTAGACATGACCAATATTTTAAATAAAGTCAAAGCCTGGGAAATCATATGATTCCAGATAAAATAAACCTAAGCAATGTGTATTAGGCTTACACAGTGACATGAAAAAAAGTTACTAAATTGCCAATTGATCGTCAACAACACTTCATAATCATTATAGCCCTATTGATGTGACAGAAGTTTATCAAACCAAGCAGAAAGAGCCATAAAAATAACATGACAACTCACATCAACAGAGAGGTCCAGCAGTACTGCCATCCTCTCCATTGTGATCCTTGTGTAATATTTTGCCATAATTCTGATGTTCTAGAAATGAACAGACAGACAATTATCTTACAGCAAGTGAAAATACTGACATAACATACTTTCAACAACAACTTACATGTTCTACCACTCTGTTTTTCAGATTTTTCCATCTCTTTTCTCCCTCTTCTGAGTAGGTAAAGACATCAGTGTCAGGGGTTCCCATGGACCCCTCTCTCAGCTCCTTCCCATAATCCTTTACTACATACGACCAGCTCATTAGCTCCATGGTGGTAAATTGCTTTAGGAGATCCCTGTCAGGAAGAAAAGATGAACTCTACTAGGACTGTATAATAAAATAAGAAAACTGAGCAGCAGATTATTTGGCAGATAGTCTTTTGGGAAGTGTGAAAGAATGGCACATCAATTAAGAAATTCATCCGTCACGGAGCTAATGTTGTTGCAGCCATATGGCAGCTACACTGGCCATGGCTTAAATGTTTTGGGCATAATCTGAATGTCGCTATCAACAATTCCTTTCAGAAGGGGAAGGCCAGTACAGAACAAGCATTTTGTGTACGCAGGGCCATTAACAGGGGTTTCCCGAAGGGCTGGCACAAAAGACGTTAACTAGTGAGTGTGCAAGAGGAGCTCAACAGTCCTTATCACTCTCTCATACCGTAACCTAACAATTATAGACTATTCAAACAACATTTTATCATTGTTATACATTATTTCATAATTTATTTTATACAGCCTATTATTAGTATTATAGTATTATATACAAGTATTATTACTAGTATTATAGTTTTATTCGAACACCCATACAGATAAATATTAAATGCAGGCCTATGGTTACTTTTCACATACATTTACGATCATGTTAGCCTACAGGTTAGACTAATTACCTAATTTTTATTAGGATGACAAAATACAAAAATGAAGGATTTCAATTCTATTTTAAGTTTATTTTTCAAATCTTAAAACATGGGTATGAACAGAACATTTTAGACAAACATCAAAAACACTACAAAGGTTAAGTGCATGGTAAGCGTTTGGCAACTTCCTAGATTTATAATTTGCATTTACCCGATATTGTTGATTATAGCCTATTAACTGTTATAATTGACACTGCTATATTTGTAAAACGTTGACTTAAGATAATTGTTGTCATATTGCCAAGCCCTATTCTCCACACCACACCATGGCCTCAAGATTCAATTATTACACTTAAGCCTCAACAATCCTTAAGCTATTGAACCCTTACAGAACTCATTTACCTGTATTTTGGGATTTCCTCCAGTTTCTTGTCAGTGCTGATTCTATGAACTAGATCAGACTGTTCATTGTCATATGGAGCCAAAATCACATATAGCACCACACTCTTCAGAGCCTGAAAGTCAGAACAAAGTAAACCTTTATCATTTTAAAAGCCTTAGAGCCTTAAATTGACAGTTTCTTTGTTTTAAAGAGATACAACAAAGAGATTCAACAAAAAAAAAACTGTGAGTTAAAACTGACAGACACAACAGAATATGGACAGAGGCAGGATAAGGATTCTGATGCTAGATACCTGCTGCCATTTGGAGCTGTCTTCTAGGATACTTGGAGTGTCATAAATGGCTCGGTAATGTTTGCATATGGACAGGTAGGAGCCCTCATGCTGATCAACTTGAATCATCAGATTGTAATACTTAAGTTTTAACTCCTAGACATTAAACAAAGGAAAGCAATTATGTAATAAGAAAAACACCTCCCAAAATATACAGGAACTGACAATTCATTAGAAGTTTTTCAGAAAGACAATGAGAACCTCAGTGCCCTCCTCTTGAAAGAACTTGGTGTTAATCTTTTTGCTGATGATCTGTGTACGAATGTAATCCTTCACCGCAATGCACAACCTCATCTGCTCCAGAATAAACTCCGCCTTCTCTTTTTTTTCCATGGAGCCATATGTCTCTACCTGCAGGGAAAAAATATCCATCCTGTCACTTACTACTACTTACTACCCAAGCCTCAAGACAACACCCAGCCAAGGTTACTTCCTTAATCTTATTTTGCTATATCATCAAGTGTATGTTTCTGACTTGCCTGAAGTTCCTGCAGAATTGATGCAGCTTCTTTCACATCTCCATGTTGTTCTTTGATATGGGCTAGTGTTTTAGTCAGCCTGGCACGTTCAATTTCCACATATATCTATGAAAGCATTGACATGCAGAAGTACTAAAGTTGAAGATTAACCCAACTCATAACAAATGTCTCTTGTATATAAATCAAGTTAAAAACAGAAGACCTTTCCAGCAGTGACAGTGCGGAGCGTGTCGATGAGTCGGAGTTTGATCGAAAGGTCGCTCAGAGCATCAACGTATTTATAACATTCTTGCACCATCTTGGCAACAGCCTGCATAAGAAAATGAAAACATAGTTTCATCATGGCAAACCAATAATAATCATCTTTTACCCATTTTTCCTTTAGATGCATTGCCATTTATGCCTCACAGAACAATTTGTCTCCTGTTACCACATGCTTGGATGTAGAGACTGATTTAAAGTCCATTGATAAATAAAAATTCTGTCATTAATTACTCTTAATACTTAATGTCTTTCCTCACCCGCATCAGCAGAGCAAGACGCATGCTGTACATAAAACAATTATTCTATTTCAGAACGCTGGCTCCTCCGTCAGCACCACACGCATGATTCCTGGTGCTTTAGTAAATGTGCTTTATTTTTGAAAAAAAATATTCTTGACGCTTCATAAAATTAAGGTTGAACTACTGTGGTTACAAGGACTATTTTAACGATGTCTATCACTTTTCTCACGGGTGTGGAACAACATAAAGGTAAGTAATTAATGACAATTTTCATCTTTCGGTGAATTATACCTTAGTAACTATAAATATTGCTCATTAAGTATACT
>JAZGTI010006396.1:0-23513 GCA_036877585.1 Botia kubotai | reverse complement strand
TCCATTTTGTGAGAAAGCCTTCTTCATGAAAGAAAGTCCCCCTAAAATGTCTCCACCCGCCTTCCTGCTCGCTTTTGGACACGACAAACAAACGGTGCGGGTCGGTTTTCCTGGCCAAAAATTGTTTCCTTCGTAAAAAGCCCAGTGCATTCGCCCGGTATATAGTAATACATTGGGTCTGTGCTGTGTAGAGTTTGCAGTGGGCTCGCAATGGCCGCTTGTCTTCATGCACTAACACTGAGAATATGGCTCCTTCTCTTTGTGTTAGCGCTCAGCCATTACACTGCTTTGCAATAGGGGGAGCAGAGCGACCGCATTACCTACCTCACTTTAACTCTCAATTTAACATTCTTCCCACGCACGGAAAAATGTGAAAATACCCGGGTTGAAACGCTGAAAGATGAAACTTTTATTTTCCGCCTCGAAAAACGCGTTCGTATAGCACGACGGGGTGGAAAACACGATCCGAAAAAGTTGCAGCGAACTGCGCCTCTCTATGGCTCTGTGGCTTTGCCTTGTTTCCTATGCGAGTACAGTCAGCCATTACAGTAAAGCGCAGCTTCTGAGGTAATTTTTTGCGCCCGTATCTTTGTCGTTTTAATAAATCAGAGCCTATAAATGCATACATGCAATAATGGCGTTTTACTTGAATTTTTTGTCGAGCTGTTTTTTTTCTCTCATATCATTTTTCATAGTTCCTTGTCTTCTCCTGACAAGACATCCCTGGTAAAGCGCTGCAATGGCTGCTCGCTGGCACTATCACCGTCTATAGACCTTGTTTGTACGCAATTCTGTCACCCAATTGCCCGCTTAACGTTAAACAGTGCAATTCTAATAGTCAGAATAAATGCATTTTTTTAAATTTTCAATATTAAAATCCTCCGAATAAAATCGACATTTTTCCGGGAAATTTTAAGGCGTACACCGAGCAAAATGAATTTAAAAAGGTTATTTTAATTCTGGTGAGATAATACCCTCGTTTTAAAACGTTATAAAAAAACATCTCGCAATTAAAATAGATCTTTTACTAGCTAGATTTCTATTTCTTACGGTTTCCTGACCTTTTCTTTCCATTATTGTACTTACCTCACACTTTGAAATGTCTACAGGCTGACACTTTCCGCTGTCTTGTCTGGATAGTGAATGTACTGCAATGGCTGTATGTGGATGTAATAGCTCTACGCAGTAGTCTGCTCTCTCAACCCTCTAGCATTACTCTCTATAGGGCTTCCATTCTATTGGCTACCGCCACGCCGAACGTTCGCGTGATTGGCCGAACGCTTTCCATTGTCCTAATAACAGGCGGGCGGCGATTGGTCGTCTTTTGTGAAACGTCACGAGTGTTTTAAATGGCGGGCTAATACAAACTAGTAAGCGTGTGTGTGTATTTCTCGTCTCGGCTTTAAGCAAAGGCTGTGTGTACTGTGTTGGCTGTAGTAGTACTGTGTTGTATGTGTTCTAGGCGGAGAGCTGAATGAATGAGTCAGTGTCGAGTGTCAATGTGGCTGTGAGGTGATGTCCTCCACTCAACAGTGGTCGTTTCGGCAGACGCCCCGCTCAGATCAAACACGATGTGAACGTCGAAGACACATTTTAACCAAAAATATGCAATCATAAGCTGCGTTTATTATAATGGGTTAACAGCCGGGAATCGTTTTGGGGTATCGAAAGCTGAATATTGACAAAGTTTCAGGCTGATTCGATAGGAGACGGTAGCACGGGTACACTTCTGCAGACTGTTAGTTAGTCCTTGATTTAAATAATTAAATGACAATGCCTCCAAGACAATTGTAATTGTTTTTGTGTCTTAGGTAGCAAATTGACACTGAAACATTAACCTCGATGTCAAAACACAAGGAATACTCTAACCACTGGTAAATTTACATTAGTTTATTTTATATTTACAATTGTAAATGTATACAGACGCAGTGGTTGTATGTCAGATTCCAATAAAAGAAATGTTAGCCATTTTCAAGACTGATGAATGTTGTTGTTGTTGTTGTTAATAATAATAAAATTATCTTAATAAAAATATCTGTCTGTCGTTTGTAAAGTTCAACTGGCAAATAAGCACCCACACTGAAAAAACGTATATGCTTTGAATATACTGTAAATCGCTTTGGATAAATGCGTCTGCTAAATTTGTACATGTAAATCTATTTGCCGTATAAACTGCCACGACTTTGGCAGTTATTGTTCTGATGATTTATTCGTGGACTAACGTATGCATTTCTATCTAGGCCATAATTTTGATACCAGATTAATTTCATACCGTGTGCACACGAGGGAACTGATGCCCATGCATGTTAATGACAACATCTTGGAAAAATTATGCAAATGCGTATTGTGAAGAATGGGGGCCAGCAGATTAACCGTCAAGGGAGGCTGATGTGCAATTGATGCCCATATAGTTAATTCTGTTGTTTCTTAAGGCCAGCTGTAGCGCCCTATGACTTCTTATAGGCGCGCCGCCGCTCAAGCACATGCTCATTGACGCACAGGCAGACATATGTGCTACACATAGGCGGGTATTACTGACACTGTGTGCACTTGAAAAAGCGAGATCGATTTGTGATCAAACTACATATAACGATTACTAGATTTTAAAGTATCTAATACACACAGTATTTCTGGTATCATTTGTCGCGTTTGTTCACACAGCACACTTACAAAATCAGTTAAAGGACGATTTTTAAGACGTCGACATTTTAATTTAACTTAAATAAAAAAGTTAATAAACGTCCTGCAGCTGAGATAGATCATAGGGCACATAGACGATCTAATAACTTCTTCTTCGTCATTTAAAGATAGGATAGGTTCGAAGAGGCTAGTATTAGCAGCCTAGCTTTGAAAGCATAAAATCCCACCCACGTTTAGAGCGCTCGTCACACCTCTTCCAAAAGGCATGAATCATACGTAGTTTGACAGGCAAGTACGACATCCAATCATTGCACTCTGACCGAATGCAATAACTGGATGAACATTTTATGGTTCCGCACCTTTCACAATACGTTTGCATATATATAAATATATTTAAATCACTTTACTTAGTGATTGCTATCAGAATGTGAAGAGACTTTTATCCAGCATAACAAAAATGTTTCTGGAAAACATCGCCTAACCTGGTTTTAACCAACAAGGCAAATGTTTGTATGTGCCAATTAGAAATTAGAATCGATTCTAAAGCTTAAAACGCCGTATTTATGTAATATTTATAACAGATTTAATAGTTTAACACATTTTTGTCTGTGGATTTTCGTCTGGTGATCGATTATTAATTACAGCCCAGTTTTCAGTGCTTTGTTGTTGTTCGTGATTCAATCTGTGCTCTTTGCGTAATTCTGTTTTCAATTGTCCACGCTTATTGCAGTACATGCACAAAATCCACATGGTGGTGCTCTTGTGTCGTAAAAGAATATTTGTAAAAACTTTATTTGACCTATCTCCAAAACCGGAAGTGGGACGTTGTGAGTACGATCAGGAGCATGCACATGGAAATGTCTCCTACCGGCGTGCTCGAACTACCCAACGCTTCTATGAAACCCAGTTTGGATAATATCTACATTCGACCCGGTTTCGAGGTATGTGCCGGTGTAGATGAACTGCATCTGGGAACTCTGTTGTGAATTCAATCAAGTTGAAGGTTTGGTCGATCTGCTCACTATCTAGCAGGCAGACTATTCGCGCCTGCTAATGTTTAACAAAGAGTCGTTATTTAAAACTTATTTGTAGTTTTAGGAAATATTTAAATACACTGATGGCTTTATAAATTTCTTTTAAGTTAATGGAGCGTTTTGAGCATTGTAAACGTATTTGACAGCGTTATGACATCATGTAGGGTTGTGTTTAACGTTAAAGCTATATTTACAGTCTACATTAAGCAGTAATACAAAATCAATTAGTAAACTCATGTAATTGCTTAGATTAAAGGCTAAAATTAAACCAGCACGTATCAGTGGATTGTACAGTACAATACAGAACAGTATTTACTTAAGTGTTAAACTGCAATATAAACAACATTGTTTTTCTGCTATTTTATGGAGGTTCACGTTAGTTATTGCTGGTGCTGACTGAGTTAATGTCTCAGAAATGATTCTTTCTCACAGCAGTGCGTTCAGGCGATGAGCAAGGTGACACGGTTATGTCCAGTTTATGGCAACAAGACTCAACAAAGAACGGAAATCTCAGTGGCAGAAAAATGAACGACGAGGACACTGGTATAGGAGGTCCAACCCCAGCAGTGGTGGGGTATTTGGGAAAAGTCAGTTATACTCAGTTCTCCACCCCACTGTCACGTGTGCAAAGCTCGCTGTCACTTTCAAAGGGATTTCTATTGGGATCTGTGTGCAAAAACTAGTTTGGAAACTGAACCCCCACCCCCGGCCACCAAAAATAGAAAACAGGCAAAAACGGAAATCTGTAAAAGGCGAAAGATTGTCAAAAATATGCTGCGATTTTATGCTGTCAACGGAATGGTTTTTTGGAATTGCATGTCTTTGTCTTGCGTTTTCTGTTATTTTAATGCATTGTCTTTGTTTCTGTAGTGTGGAGATAATAATGCCTCACCTGGGAATTGTCCTTGGTGCTCGGCAAAAGGTCAGACAAACTCTCTTCGGTACTACGCCATAAACTTGGAAGAGACCATTATGCTCTGTACAAATCCTGTGGTAAGGATGAGATATCATTAAATATGTTAAATAGCTTGATGTATTGCACAAATATTGTTATTATATTGCACATTTGGTATATAAAAAAACAGAAGGAAATTCTACTTTGTACGTTTTATTTGTGATTGTCTCTTTCCAGTGCTTTTACCCCCTAGTTAGTAGATCTCTGGAAGACGTTCGTGCTAGTTTGTCTAAAGATCTAGTGGGATGCAAGAGGAAAGCCTCATCTCTGTCTGTGATGGATGACATATCCTGTCCTTCAAAGCGGCCAAGAGAGGAGAACCTGGAAGAGATGTCTGCTGTGCCTGAGTCACATGATGCTGACCTCAACGGTTGCACCCTTGTAAATCACACTACTAAAACTGAAATGTTTACTGATGGCCTGGAAGTGCTTGAAAAGAATACTGTATCTGTTAATGGCACTGAGGAACAGAATCCTGAAGAGATTCCTGCTGGCACTGATGTGGATCTAGATTCAAATGACAAGAAGGATGACGGAGTATCTAGCACTCAGGAAGTGGTTGACATGGATGTCGCTATGGAAACATCAACAGAATTGGTTCCTCTGCAACCTCATCTGTTCTGGAGAAATGAAGACAGCCTGTGTTGGATGGATTCGTTGATGGTGATGCTTGTGAATTGCAGGACGATCAGAGAGGCTCAGAGCGGCCAGACATCAGTGACTCATAGCAACTCTGTGGTCTGGAACCTTTGCTCAACGTATGATGAGACATGTGCCTATGTAAAATCCAAAGAACAGCATTGTGAAGGTAAAAGTACGAGTATAAAACTCATTTTATGAGAGGTCAACTGGTCCAAACCTCAAGCATTTATTTAGTGTATGATGACTTAACTTGTTTTTCTTATACCAGAAAAATTAACCAGAGTCCCTGCTGATGTCATGGATGAGACGGAGCGACGGCTCTCAGCACTCCGTCTGTCACTCTTCAAAGTCCTTCAGCCTACGCTCAAGTGTGAAATTGGTAAGAGCTCTTAACTGCTTCCTAAAATGTATCCTATCAAACTGCTCGTCGATTGTGTTGAGTGATCGCCACTGTCTGTTCCGCAGGTCAGAAGGAAACGCCTGTTTTTGCTTTGCCTCTTCTTCTGCAAACGGATAAATGGGCTCAGGATCTCTTCCAGCACACCGTCCGATGGGAATTTAAGTGCACAGCCTGTGGTCATTCTATTAACGACAGGTACTTGTGAGGTTCCAACGTTACTGTTTTATGGTCCTAAATATTTACTTTGTTTACTTGAATAAGCAAACTCAAACTATTAAATCTTCATAGTCAATGTATTGACTATTTACACTGTACTTAGTTGTGTAATTTGGTTGGATTGGAGTTATTAATATTTAACACCTGTCCACAGTGTTTTTTATTTATCATATAAATATAGATTTATAGATAGATATAGAATTATCATAAGTCTATATGAAAAATATTGACTTTGTTTTGCTGCACGTGCATGTAACACAAGCGTCCTTTTGTCCCAAAGCGTCGAGAAGACTCTCACCACATTAACTCAGATTCTGAATGACTGGCACCCGCTGAAAGCCACCAACCGCATTCAGTGCAGTAACTGCAACCGTAAAAACCAGAGGAGGAAAATGATGCTTGAGAGGTAAAACTGCAGTAAATTAATTTCTTTAATCACAACCGAAGTTTTACAAGCCTCTTGAATAAGCAGATGACCGGTACTCACACTTCTGTTGACTTCCGCAGGCTGTCCTCTGTGTTTGCTCTGCACTTTGTGGAGGGTCTGCCCAGGAAAGATCTCTCTAAATACTCGTTTGAGTTCCAGGGCTCCCAGTACAACGTCAGCACCGTCATCCAGTACAACAAACATCTCGAGCACTTTGTCACCTGGATCCGCCAGAGTAACGGTGAGCCTAAAGTTTGTGATTTATAAAAAGTATATTTTTATATAGCTTACCTGGTGGAACGTTGTGCTAGCGATGACAAAGTGATGGGTTTGATTTCCAGGAATTGCACATACTCATTAAACGCTCAGTTTGGGATGTAGGAATAGCGCTGTGAACAGAAATGCAAAAATAATGCGTTTAAATAGCCTCATACTTTGACTGTAAGACTGTATGTTTGTACAGTGATTCAGTTTGAATGAAAGTGTCTTACAAAACCATAAAGGAGCCATTTTTAGTTCAAATCTAATGTTCATTTTTGTTTCTCAAAGGATTATGGCTGGAACTTGATGACTTGAAATACCCTTACAGTGTCACGCACAAAAGGTTGATATTCCCGGCCAATGAAATTCACATCGTTTTCTGGGAGGCGGAGTCCAGGAAAGATGACGCTTCAGAGATCAGCCCTGTGACGGCTCCTTCAACAGTCAAAAACACTGATGATAAACAGCCCAAACTGTCAGATTCTGCAGCTGATGATACAAGTGTCCTAAATGCAGTAACTGTAAAGGAGGATGCAGATCTCACTGCTGCCAGCACCCTGGATGCGTCTATAGGCAGCACCACATTACTGGACCCCTTTGAGGGGCTTTCCCACCAAGACATTGTGACCCTCACTCTGGTTGAGGAGAATGCAGCCCCTCAGGTTACAGATGTTCAGGTTCCCCAGAGCCCAGCCACTGTGCTTGCTGTTCTCCCTAACCTTCCAGTAGCCTCTAGTTTGTCTTCTCGCTCTACATCTGATGGTTCACCTCCAAGCTCTAAGAATGACCAGAGATGCAGTTCTGGTTCTAAGAAACAGTCCACATTGGTTGCTTCAGAAGTAACTCTGCCTTCCGTAGTGAGGTCATCAGTAGCTACAGAAAAACCAGCCACTTTACCAGCAACACCTGCTGGTAGAAATCTGGGTGGGATTCAACACCTTTCATTACTTCAGCGACATCCTTGTTTCCAGTCCACACCAGTAAACGCTCCTGTTTCTGCCCCGAAACCAAAACCCATTTTGAGGTGCGAAAACAGCGAAGCTCAGCCAGCAAAGCCTGCTGACATGTTCTGTGGTTTCCTAACCAAGAAATCACCCACTCTGCCAAATCCAGGAGTTGTGAAGAATCCTTCCGTAGTACCTCAACAGAAACCAATCAACCTTCAAGGGGCCACGTGTCCTACTGGTAAAGCATCAGAAATCCTCAAATCGGCTGGTAAGAAAACCCCAAGCCTTTCAGCAGACAATCAGCCCATTAGCACTACTGAAGCCCTCAGGCTGAAGCTCATGAAAAAGCTCAAGGCAAAGAAAAAGAAACTCGCAAAGCTGAACCAGCTTCTGGCAAATGCAGGAGAATCTGTACCCAGACCAGACAGCACGGCTGTTACATCTAGTACCTCGGCGTACGACAGCCCAGCGTATGACCAGTTTTTTGCCGAACTTCTGTCTCCTGCAACGACCGTTAGCAACCTCTCGCCTGATAGCACGGGTCTCCTGGAGATTTTGAACAACCAGAATGGGGAGACAACAAATGGAAGTTCACAAGACAGTTCTGTCATTGCAGCTGTGGTTCCAGAACAAACTCAGAGCTACCCACCGTGTACTGATTCTGTGATAAATGATTTTGATAATTATGTACATTCAGGAATGGGGCAAACTGCTATAGAAAACACTGATTTTAATGGGTTAGAGGATTTGTTTTTCTGATAAAGAGAGCTTTTGAGATACGCATGAGTTCTGTGGTTTTGTATTGATAATTTTGTTATAAAAACTGATGTTGTCAGTTAGTTCAGAATCCAGAGATCATATGTTGTCTGATTCTCCTGAAGGCTAGAAAGCATTGGGTAGTGAAGACACAATATTGGAAGATCAAGATTTGTGCAATGTACTTGTAAAGTTTTGTATTGTACTGTACAGATTTTCTTTGTCTTGTTTTTTATGGTTCTCACTGTATTTAAGCAGTTTCTATTAAAACACACTAAAACTGAATTGTTTGTGGTGGTATATTGTGCTGTTTTTTAAAGCAGGCTTGTAACAAATACTAATAGTCTAAATGCAATTATTTGAATCAACTGCCTGTCATAATTATTACAATGGCTGCAGCCAGCTGCAGTTATTTTAAATTTCACCACAATAAAAAATGAAACCATTTCTGGGACAGCGCAATTATGCAATTTATGTCTTTACGAATTATGTTAGTGGTACAACAATTTAAGTGATAAGTTTAACAAATTAATTTTCAATATATTTGGGGGGTTGGCTTGATTAGACAAAATATTAAAATGCTCATTGATTAAAAAGTAGGTTTTTAAATATTAAACAAAGTTTAAGTCATAAAACGTTTTTATGTGAAAGAATAATACAGGACAGGTTTTTAATGTGGTCTCAGCGTCTTTTAGTTTTTTTTTTCCACGAATATCTCTTGTTAATGGGGTTGTGCAATGCACAATATCAGTTATACATTATAATGTCAATCTGCCCTTTATACTTATTATTGTTAGAATGCCTAAAAGGACATTTAGTGAAGCGTTAGGGTTGCAATATTTAATTCAGCCGGCAGAGGTCAGGCTTTAGTCAGTGAGCTCATCCACTGAACTACAATTCAGTGGATGTTTCTTAACGGCATCCTTAGAAGACAGTGTATAACGGAATGACTGAATACAATTAACTAGAGTGATGTCCAAACTGTGAGACCAAACAGAAAATCTGGCGTTTTTCATTTTAAACCTGGAAATAATGTTTGAATAAGGATGTGACAAAGAACAATTTTAACATAAAATAAGAAATAATAAGAATTTGCATTATTTTTAGGTCATTGATTAAGGGTAAGCAAATTTACCAAGAGTATTTCCACCCCTAGCTATTTTACTTGTTACGTGTGTTTAAAAAAGTGACATTTATTTTATATAGCATTAAGCAGAAGTGAAATGATGTTCTATCAACCCTCCCACCAGGAAACACATCAGTTTGGGGTTGACGTTATCTCTGTTATCTCTGTTATCTCTGTTACTAATAATCAACACTGTATGATCAGACCACAGTCAGACAAGCAGCTGTGAGCCACACAGCTCATACTAAGAGATCATGCATGCTACAGTGCTGGAAAACATCTTCTTACTGGTGCTGGTCACTCTTCTGAGTGTAGTTCAGAATGGTAAGAAGCTTCATTTTTATTCAGGTGTTTACGCAAAACATTGTAGCATTTGTGTACACCAAAAAGCAATTTGTTTATAAAGCGCTGCAGTAACTTAATATACTTGAGTCATGATACTGTCAATGATGGTCTGATATCTTGAATCTCCTCTAGTTTTCTTCGCTCTAAGGGTTGAGAAAGCCAGTAATTCTAATCACCAATCTGCCGCGTTTGAGCGCTTGACTTGTGCCAAGTAAGTAACCTTTCAATTCTCTCCATCTGCTTTAATAAAATGTACATGCCGTGTTTTTTATTTGTTATAAGTACATAGAATCATTTAATTTCATGCAACAGAATCGGATGATAGAGAAACATCTTTTGCATAACCTCCCTGTAACTTCCTGCTGCATTTACATAACCTTGCTTACAAGAGAGCAACGGTGTATGAAAAGTGTAGACGGAGTCATTTACATGTTCTACATTTTCTTCATAAAGTGAGAAATATATAATAAATAGACTCTTATGAGAAGGATGAGTGTGGCGGATAAGTGTGATTCGTAGACAAGCACCTGTCCCCACTATGTCTGGCCTGTCGGGACATTTGCATGGTCGGTCACAACATCATCTCTCAAAATTCCTTTTTTAAGGATCATATCTAGGAATTTTGGGCCTGGTGACTCTTTTTTCACTAGGCCCCTTTTTAAAAAACGAATTGTTGCTGTTGGCCTTTAGGATTAGTCTTATTATGCATCTCACTAGCCTCAGCTCTTATACTGTATACAACATATTTATAGCTAAGAGTCAATGATTAACAGCATTTACTCATGTGCTTACTCATGTACACAGCAGGTGCATGAATGAGGCATCACAGCACACTGATGAGTCATAACAGGTTTTGATGACTCTTCAAAGCTGAGTAAACTGAACCCATGGCACTTTATGGGCTGCATATCTAATATTGGATTCCTAGTTTGCAGCTACCGCCTCCAAATCTAGATCATAAGCAGTCATTAACCAACACCACAAAGAAAGTATCAATTCTTACACCATGTTTTTAAAGCACATGGAAGTAAGAACAGACAGCCTGTCTTTAGAACACAGCGTCTCATACAATTCCAGCTATATGAATAAATGCAACAGAGGTGCTTTTGAATAATAATATAAAGTTAATATAATTAGTGGCCTAGTTTGTAATAATTTATATTTCTTTTTTTCTCTTTCAGTCGAAATTGCATGGATATTTACCCCACGTTTCTGGCAGTGCTGTGGTGTGCTGGTATCTGCCTCAGTCAAGGTATTTTTTGATTCAGGTTAAGACAACACTACTTCATTACCACATGCAAAAGCGATTTAAAAAATAATGTCATTACAACTCAAAGTAAACATTTGTAATAAACAATGGAATGATTTGGTATTGTGACAACAGTTTGATAAACAAAGGTGTCTGAAACGGGCCACTTATGTTACCATTATTGGGCACTATACAGAGTGATATGAGGGTAACACAACAAATTACCCTCTGTATCTCTCTTTTATATCTATAATAGATATATAGTAGTTTGCATTCCCTAGCGTATCATTTATGTCATAAGCCAGATGTAAATGTTTGTCTAATTTGCTTCAATTATTCATAGTTTTGCATCAGAGTTTCACAAGAACCGGTACAGGAATGTTTTTGAGTTAGTCAGACACGACGCACCTACAACTCTGACTGCTCGTTTATAAAGAAACGAAAGTCAATTCAAGTCAATTCATTTCCCATAAACCAGTAAAAACTCACAAAACTTGATATGCAGTCTAACAGGTTTTCATTCAGTTTAGCTCTTTTTTTTGGCCATAATTGCTTCAATAACAACACTAAACTAACGACACTTAAGGTCATTTATAACATTCAATCTCAAACCTTTGGTTTCAGCTCCAGCTGCGTTTGCTGGGATTATTTACCTTGTGGTCAGACAAAAGTACTTTGTTGGCTACATGGGGCAGGCGTGCCAAAGGTAAGATTTCAAGAAAGGTGAACAGACAAGCGACCTAAACCCCAAAATGTTTAGTGTGGAACCCCCAAGTTATTTGCTATTTTACTGCTATAATTGGTCTGCATTTACTGACCTTATAGATAATCCCTAAACATTAAAATTATGGTGTTCTGGATTCCATTATCGTTAGATGTCATTTACAGTTAACCTAAGCATGTATGGAATTCATTAAATATTTATGATACGGGCTGAATCTAAATAAATAATCTCTGACACAGATAAACATGTGAACAAAATGCCTGCTCTGTCAAACGTACTTTATTTACGCAATGTTGTACAAAACCAAAGACCTCATTTATGAAACGCGCACACACACACAGATTTGATCTTTGGGTGTGTACGTTAACATCCACGCCAACAATAAGATTGATAAAAAACAGTCTTTGACGTAGAAAAATATTTAGGCTGGGATACATACTTTTCGGAATGCTGTACTGCAGGCATTTGTTTATCTGAGCAGCAATAATAAAAATCAAGTCCATCTTTCACATCTCGAAGAGAGGCGGATGCGCTCATTTTGTGCGTATGTTCGTTTACCCTGAATCGTATGTACGCACATTTAGGAAACAATCTTGAATCAAAAGAAGGACGTTTTCACCCAACATTTTATAAATGAGGCCCCAGCTGTCTGTCACCCAGATAGATCTTTAATAGATTTTCTGTTTTCCTGACAGCATTCCAGGCTTCCTGTTTGGAAAACGTATCCTGTTCTTTCTATCCACCATGTCTATTGTGGGAATCATAAATTATCTGCTGCTCATCTATGCTGGCAGTGACTACAAAGAATACATTCAGACCATCACCAAAGCAGCGTCAACCCTCCTGCTTTTGCCCTAAAGTGTCCGAGTAAAAAGTTCTATAAGCAGAGATGTTGTTTGGAAATATTTTTCATTTTCAGGTTGTGGTTGATTATCCTGTTCACCTGGTTTGTCAGTTAGTCTGATTACGTGGTAAGGACTAGTAAAGTGTGGTAAGGACTAGTAAAGTGGACTAGTACAGTGATGGTAACCAAAAACTTTTATTATCAAAATGTTATTTGCATGTTACAAATATTTACATAGAATCACCCATGAGAATCCCTTAATTTTTATATATTTACATATATATATATATACACAAATAAATACAAAACTCTTCTGCTCCGACTGACTTTCTTACAAGATCCCTACAAAAACAATCTTTGCATCACCGCTGTCATGGGAAAATAAAGTTTAACAATAAAAAACATGAAGGTGTCGAGTCATTAATGAATTCTAGCTCTGTGGATCTTCTGCATCTCAGAACTCTCCATCTGTGGTCCTCAATACCAGAAGGTTTTCAGTAGACGTCTGTCTGATGACATCATCTTCCACAGTAGGAGATCTGCAATCAGATTCCAGGTCATAAACTGAATACAGTGTTTAATGCAGTTCATTGGTTTATTCATTGTGAATATGACGGTTCATTAAGACAGGTCTGCTTAATCAAACATACACACCTTGAACTGACGTTTGCTGAAGCCAAGCAAGTAGGGAAAGTCAAACAGGGCATCTGAATGGTAACTAATGGTAAAATGTGTGTCTCTCCAGGTGGGCTTCACCTTTTTTTCATCCACAATGATTCGAAAGTTGTCACCAACCCATCCTTGTAATGCTGTGCTTATATCAACCTAAGAAAAGACAAAAAACAAGGTATTAAAGATTGATGAATCTATTCAAAAGACACCGAATGTGCACTTCATAAATTATTAAATATATTTTTGGAAACGTATAACATTTATACTGCAATACACTACAAATAACTCACATCAACTTCATAGCTCTCTCCAGCAACAGAGGATATGGTTGAATTTAAGCCCTCCTCCATCTCCCATTTAATCATTGGATGACTGCCATTAATCACCACAATGTAGTGTCCAAGAGCTGTAGAGTTTAAAGAAGGGTGAATATATTGACACACTTACACATTACAGTCTAATTTAAGTACACTTTGTTTCAATTCATCCCAAAGACGAATCATTCTGCATTAGATGCAAAAATATGCAAAACAAAAAACATCTGCAGTAACGGATAAAAACGTCAAGTGTGTGAAATAAAAAACAACAACAAAATCCTACCTGGGTCATTTTTGTGTCTCTTTTCTTGTCCTTTTGTAGCTGTGGGAGTGCATGCAGACACCAGCACGTATATTCGCTTTGAGGTCAGTTGATTTCTTAAGTTCGTGTACGCTCCCAAATCACGCACTGTGATTTTCCTAAAAAAAAAGACCATACGCGTTACAAAAACACGCATACGTGACACTGCTGCTGTTTATTGCTGCATATAAATGTATTTGAATGCATTTACCTTCCTGGGGAAGTACAGAAGATCACCTTTCCTTTGCTCGACTGAAATTCGTCGATAAACACGAAGGCATCATTCTGATTCGACCTGACGAGTCTGTAGCCATCGCGATGCTCAACGGTAAAACCCTGAGGCGGATTATTAAGAAACGTCTCTACCTCTATCACGTCCATAACAAACTGTGAATGTTTATCTTTCTGCATATTCACCTATGTTTTTTTTGCTAACTTGCAGCGAAAGGATCGGACAGTTTCTCCAGCTCATCTGTCGACCTCTGCTTGTCTGGGTGTGGAGTTTATAAAGACGTGACCGCCAAAGCCACTACGAATGAGTCACAGCCCATTCATTCCTTACAAAGCGTATCGGGAAATCTCCGTTTTCCTCCCTCCCCAAACTTACACAAGCTTAACAAGTCTAAGTAAGAGTAAATCCCCATTTGTTCTGAAAAGTAGGTCATATGACTGTAACAGCCCACAGGCGTACAATCCGTTGGTCACAATTCAATTTTTAAATCCTTGAACATGCAAAATATACTGCAGGATATGCTTTTAATGTTCCACATATAATATACATTTGTGAATAGGATGTACTCTGTTGTCTTTCTGTTGAACTGATGGGTTACTTAATCGCGTTTGTAGGAATATTCAAGTTCCATATTAACTTAACATTAGTCTATATATAACCTCTATATGAATTTTATATTTTTGCACAAAATATATTTTTGCAACAACAACAAAAAAATCTTTATATAGCTTGGTTACATGGTTGAGGCTGGTCATATATAGTCACTAGCTTATCCAAATTAGGTGGAAAAATAAGCAAAACGACTAGCTGGTTAGTATGGCTGGTGGGTCAATGTGGGGACCTGGTTGAGCTAGCAAACCAAAACTAAGCTTGGTTGAACCTACATGTAAGGTATAAAAAAGTTGCAATAATGCTATTCCAACAATTTATCATTGTTTTGACCAGTTGAAGACCATTTCAACAAGCCAATGCATTCAAAGCTAGTGGTTTCAACCCTGCTGTTACATCCTCCTCCAGCTCAGCATACGTGTAAGTATGTTTAAGTTTCATTTACAGCAAACGACCTGAACAGCGGGTTCAGGTGTGTCTCACTATTGCTGAAGCTCAACTCGTTTCTTTAAACAAAGAAAACAAGTGGCGAGCTCACTAGCACAAAACAACTACACAAACGTGACTAGACTGAAACACACATTAGTGCAGGGCTTAGCCTGTTGATTGTTTATTTGACATACTAAACTATCTTAAGATTTATTTATGTCTTCATTCAGTCATACCTTAAATGATTGTATCAAATTTAAACGGCTGATTGTTTTTTATTACACCGAGGCACCAGTTCAGTTTAAGACATTATCCTGTTCTGTTCCTCTGTGGTGGAATGAGCTGCCAGCCTCGATCACAAGACGATCACAACCATTCAAAAACAACTGAAGACACACCTGTTCTGCACCCTACTAACCCCTAAAGTTTCAATGTTTAACTTTGTTTAACATCTACTGTTTACTCGGTCACTAGCATCAGAACTACTCATTTGTAAATGTGGTTTTGTAGACTAGGCTTGTTTAAAGCAAACAAAACATCTGCTAAATGAATAAAAGTACATTTAAATTGACTTCTGCATGAAACTAAATAAAACGGGATTATCAGACATTTACACAAAGACAGAATAAATGTAGGTTGCAATGGAAAAGCATGAATTACAGTTAGAAGAGACTTTATTATAAAGAATATTCAAGGCTATGTGAAGGGGTTGCAATGCCCTTTTCCTGTAACTCTATTCCCAATATTCACAAGTTTTAAATTACAATTGGCATGCCATGTTTGAAAGCACTGTAAATAACGCAGGTGTATCGCTCACATAATAGACCTTTGACGGGTGTTTTCCTGAAGCATTCCAGGCTTCCTATTTGGAAAATGTATTTTCTTTTTACAAGTTACAAGTTTCAGCTCGTCTCGCCACTATATTGCTCCAAATCTATATAAATTACTTCCTGTGGAACACCAAGGAAAAAAATCGTGGACTGTTGACACGTTGTGTAACTCGCCTCAAATGCTCCAACGCTCCTTAAAACATTTTGCTTATAGCGCCCCCTGCCGTTCTCAAAGCCTGTAGTTAATTTTTAGACAGTGTGAATGACTAAGACTAGAACCAAAATACATCATATGAGAAATATAGATCAGTAATTCAGTTATATACGAATCTAAAGGTGATGGCAACAGAAGTTTTTTCTAACATTCACATGCAAAATAGTAAAAAGAGCATCTAATCTCTTATCAGTACGAGCAACAGAAACGCTTGCAATGGTACTGGCCCTGCGGTGGGCGGAATCACTCCACTTAAAGTGGTCATATGTCATATTTGTCATCATATTTGTTCACGATATAAAACAAGTACTTGTTTGTATGGATACCCGCTCATGCGGGGGTTAAAAGAAATGACGCAGTAGACGGAGCACCAAAACAATGCTTTAAAATGCGTAGATGTAGAGTTAAATGTCACAAATGAGCAAATTGGTAGTAAAAGTGCTAGTAAAAGTAGTTGTAAATGAGATGCGGCCAAGAAAATAGGACAGTGGGAGTTACTGACTGCATCTTAATAATATTCAGAGGCAAGCTGGGAATGAGAGGTGACCTAGCTAACAGGGAACGTTCTCAAAACGTTGGTTAACGTTCTCTAAAACTTTTCAGTTATCAAAAAACTTTCCCAAGTTGTTAGTGGAACGTTTTAAAAACCTTACAAAATGAGCAACGTATGAATATCGTTTTATAACCAGGCAACAACCATAACACAACGTCCAAAAAGCTGGACGTTTTAAACGTTACTAGAATATGCAAAAATAACATTTTTAACGTTTTCACTTGTAAACGTTATGTAAACGTTAGGGAAACGTACTTGCGACCTAAAATTGTTAGCTGGGGAATATTTGGAAATAGAAGAGATGACAGTATAGTCTCGCCTTAGATTTTGGCACTCATCACTAAAGCATCAGTGTATATAACTGGTAAACATGAAATTGAATGCTGTGACAGATCTAACATATCAATTAACATGTAATTAAATGTAAAGGGTACGAGAAGGAAAGATTACAATTAGGCGCTAAATATAGAGGAAATATTCTGCTTTAGCTGAGGAATTTCTTAAATATTGAATCAAGAGTGCTTGGCATACAATCTAAATATTTAAAAGATACAGGACTAATAAACAGGATTTAAGATCGGTTATGTTGATAAAGAGTGTATTACCTTTTCGCCTGTAGCATCGCAGCTCAACACCATCCCAGCAGGTGGCAGAGTAACACTTGTACGCGCAATAAGCGCTGCTGTCTGTTGGACGTCTTTAAATGGTTGCTTTTAAAAGTTGTTTGTATTTCTGTATTTTCAAATTACTTGCGTTTTAGCTGAATACAATCCGCGTTCCTGCAGATCCAAACACCATTAATTAGCCGGTTCAGGTGTACTTCATTAGGGGTGGAGTTACATTACGCGGCTTTGTGAACGTTGTTGGAGACATTAAACAGTGAAACGCGATGGGTTGAGATGATGTATGAGTTGTCTCGGTTGGGCAGTTAGATTAGTGGTAAGCGTTCACAGTGATGGTATTTTATGTACGTTACAAACAGTAATTTACACAGAATTACCCATGAGAGTCCCTTAATAGTGCGCACTGTAAACCCTAATGTTGTCTTTACGTCAACATTACTTCAAGTGTTGCATTTTGGCCCCGTGACTAAATGTAGATTTAGATAAAAATGTGTTTACCTTCAAAATCTATAAACTTAAGATTTCAAGTGTTGTGAACTCAAAATCACAATTAATCGTTGGTAGAAATTTTCACAAATTTTGTTTTCTTAACTGTTAAAATGTAAAGAAAAAATGGGCTTTTAATATATTACAATTTTACAAGTTTACAAAACATTATAATGTCATTGGGTAGTCATGGCCTAATGGTTAGAGAGCCTTGCAAAACAAAGGTTGCAAGTTTAATTCCCACAACTGGCAAGAAATGACTGAATGTCCACTGCTCACTTGTGTGTTCACATTTCAAGTATGGGTTACCATACATTGACAATTTTAATGACCACAATGGAAAAAATTGAGCCTTTTTATACATGCACATACACCAAATTATCAAATTCTATGAACTGAATGGCTTAAGTACGTTAGTGCCAAGTTAGGTGAATCTAAAATTATAAGTAGTTTACATACACACCAAGTTATATAATCCTAAATTTGCAAGTTTCCATTACTCAATTCAGCTGAAAGTTTACTCAGTCAAATTCAGTCAACTTGTTAGGGTTTTCTGTATGAGTATATAGTATGTATATGTATACAAAATTATTAATGACTGAACAGCATCATAACTATTGTGAGTTGATTTTTAGATGATATAAAAAGGATTTAGAAAACTGATAGAAATTAATTAACAAATCGTACGGTTCTGCTTAAATGTACAAAATGGACAAAACAAGATAAACAAAACTGACTCTTCTGCTCCAACTGACTTTCCTACAAGATCACATCCCTACATAAACAATCTTTGCATCACCACTGTCATGGGAAAATAAAGTTTAACAATAAAAAACATGAAGGTGTCGAGTCATTAATGAATTCTAGCTCTGTGGATCTTCAGCATCTCAGAACTCTCCATCTGTGGTCCTCAATACCAGAAGGTTTTCAGTAGACGTCTGTCTGTTGACCTCATCTTCCACAGTAGGAGATCTGCAATCAGATTCCAGGTCATAAACTGAATACAGTGTTTAATGCAGTTCATTGGTTTATTCATCGTAAACATGACGGTTCATTAAGACAGGTCTGCTTAATCAAACATACACACCTTGAACTGACGTTTGCTGAAGCCAAAAGTGTAGGAGAAGTCAAACAGGGCATCTGAATGGTAACTGATGGTAAAATGTGTGTCTCTCCAGGTGGGCTTCACCTTTTGTCCATCCACAATGATTCGAAAGTTGTCACCAACCCATCCTTGTAATGCTGTGCTTATATCAACCTAAAAAGACAAAATAAAAGACAAAAACTGCATATTAATAATTAATTGACCTATTCAACTAGCACTGAACATGTAATCCATAAATCATTAAACACATTTGTGTGTATATATATATTTATATACATATATAAGACATATGTATGTATGTAACAACAGTCATTATACTGCAGTACTTACATTAACTTTATAGCTCTCTCCAGTAACAGATGATATGGCTGAGTTCAAGCCTTTCTCCATCTCCCATTTGATCATTGGATGACTGCCATTAATCACCACAATGTAGTGTCCAAGAGCTGTAGAAATTCACTTATATGAGTGGCTTTATATACACACATATATACCTACATACACATTATATACACACATGTACAGAATGGAAGTCTAGTGTGGAACAATTTCACCGGCCTACACAAAGTCCAGACCTGAACCTCTTGCGTGAATCGGAACAGTGTGTGTGTGTGAGTCCGGCCACATCATCTGTATCTGACCTCATTAATGCTCTCATGCCTGAATGACCACAAATGTCTTTAACGTGTTTCAACGTGAAACTTTACAGAAGAGTTTAGTGAAAATTACAGAAGAGTGGAAACACGATTGTGAACTTTAAGTGATTAACTGTTATACAAAGTAACTGTGATTTGTGACTAAGAACTGTGGCAATACATCGATGATAAAGTGTTTGTTTTGCTCATGATACTTATGTAACTGTAATTCATACACCTTAAGAGCTATATCAGCTATATATTGAAACAGACCTGTGTAATCCTTTTAAAGCTTTGAAAACTGAAAACCGTAAATAGTATGTATAGTAATGTGTAGTAATGTAAAATTAAACTTTAAATATTAAAATGTGGACACGGGGAGAAGGCTCATTGTTTCAATTAAAAAAGGGCGTCAGGCCTCAACTTTGTACATGTCAGTCCAGTTTTTTTGTACCCTTATAGTACCTACACCCATGTCTGCATAACCTGCATAACTGTACATAATGTACAAATGACGTTTGCACTCGTAAACAACATATATTCTCATTCTTTCTCAACTACTACAATTTATAGTACCGTACTCCTAGAGACTGCATATAAAATCAGTTACTGAGTAATAAAAACCTTTTTTAAAACGTTTTAGCTAAAAGATTGTTAAAATTATGAAACCGGTCACTTAAACTACATTTTCTTACATGGAAACATTTTTAACATCGCATCTTTATCTATCTATGTTATCTGTGAAATATACCTATAAATCAAACTATATATATATATATATATATATATATATAGGTCACTGCAGGTAACATTGTTTTTTTTTATATATATATAAAACTAAATACCCAAACGCTTTTCTTCCTGTGTTTCCGATACGGTACCATAGCATACTGAACAGCTTTCAAAACAATAATAATTCAGAAAGACAAATAAACGTGTGTGAGCAAAAAAATACCTGGGTCATTTTTGTGTCTCTTTTCTTGTCCTTTTGTAGCTGTGGGAGTGCATGCAGACACCAGCACGTATATTCTCTTTGAGGTCAGTTGATTTCTTAAGTTCGCGTACGCTCCCAAATCACGCACTGTGATTTTCCTAAAAAAAGACCATAACGCGTTACAAAAACACGCAACCGTGCTGCTGTTTATTACTGCATGCAAATGTATTTGAATGCATTTACCTTCCTGGGGAATTACAGAAGATCACCTTTCCTTTGCTCGACTGAAAATCGTCAATAAACACGAATGCATTATTCTGATTCGACTTTACCAGTCTGTAGCCATCGCGATGCTCAACGGTAAAACCCTGAGGTGGATTATAAAGAAACTTCTCTACCTCGATCACGTCCATAACAAACTGTGAATATGAATTTTTCTCCATATTCACCTATGTTTCTTTCCTGTTAATCTGCGGAGACGCGGTCGGACGCTTTCTCTAGCACATCTGGTGATCTATGGCTCCTGGGTGTTGAGTGTGAACTTATGAACTCTGGCCATGATAAACAGCATTGAGTCATAACTCATTGTTTCTTTTCAGAGCAGGTTTACCATGTGTCGGGGAATCTCGTTTTTCATCATTCCTCGTATACAATCTTTTAACAAGTGCAAATAAAAAAATATTCGAGGGTAAATGTACCAGTTTTTTCCTTTGTCACACCTTTTGCAAGTAGGTCACTGCAGGTAACATTGTTTTTGTACTTAACAACTTACAGAACGTTACATTACATTATATAATTATTTTACATTAGGCTATATTTTGTCATTTATTAGCAAAAATCTTTATACAGCTTCACTTTCTCTCAGAGGTTTCTTCGTCCTTACCAGATGCTGTTACCAGATGCTACAAAAACACAAATAGATTTTTCTGGTTTTTGAACTGTCAAATACATCGACATAAAATGCAAAACTGTGCATTTTGAGCAAAATGTTACTAACAGTCTTACCAGTCTCTGTGTAAAACTAAACAAATTATGCCGCCATTTTATGAAACACCTGTAATTTGCCTTTAATCAGTAAATATTCATCCATGGCAACCGGGGACCTTCGCTTAAGTTGCCTCAGAATGACCCTGTTAGTTTGGCCTGTTGAAGGTCATTTAAACAAGCCAGTGCATCTAAACTGTAAACCAGGGGTACCAAACCTTGCTGGTACATTACATCAGTTTGTCAGGATGACCAGGAACAGCTGGTTTAGGCGTGACTCATTTCAGCTGAAGCTAAACTCTGTACAAAAACATGCTTTTGTCTCCGAAGAAAACTATTTTGGAAAAAACTAAATGGTTAAGAGCCTAAATAAAAGCACACAATGTACCACAATACAGGGCTGGACTTGTTGATTACCTGTTTAATTCACTAGACAAGAACAGGTATTGTTGTGAATTCCTTTTAGTCAGTTTGTATGTGTATGACGTGCTGCTTGACTTGCTTCAGTAACATAACACAGTGTTCCAAGCACGTATGGACATAGTGTAATTGATTCTTGTTACAAGAGCACACAGTGGACCGCTGTTATACCGTGCGTCATGTTGTGTAGACGCGCAAGAGTAAGTTTGTGACGCAAAACTACCTCAAGTACACTAACGCCGACTCTCTGACCAGTGGTCAATGATTTAATTACCAGTTCCAGTGGGCAATCCCAGTGTCCCAGTTCAGTCAAAAGATTTACAATCAGCCTATGTGCATAATAGATCAATTTTTTGATTTGGTTTTTTAAAAAATTCTCAAGGCCACAATCCTTCAGAATTAAACTAAATGTGTAAAACACATCTGCCTATAATTTCCAAGTAATCCTTAAAACCTTGACTAGCCCGTTCAGGTGTGTTTTATAAGGTTGTCTCAAACTAATAATTAACATCCTATAATTTCACCATCGGTGCACATTGACCTAACAACTCCACAGAATACAAATACAACAATAAATACACATTCAAACGAGACAAATAACAAAGAGAAGTAAAAAAATTTATTGCAGTATTTGCTCCTCCGCACATGCTGGGGGTGGGGGGGTTCCTTTTCCCGCTGTGGGATTTAGAGACCAAAACCCGGACCCATTACATCAAAATCTACATTTACAAAAAACCCTCCCTTCCATGTAGGTAACAGATACTGCATGCTCTGCTTTCAGCTGAATAAATTATGTCCAGACTCCATTTACAGCACAAGAAATCAAAAGAATAAAACAAACAGAGGAGACGTTTAAAAGTTTATTTCCCTGGAAACTCGAACTAAGCTAATGAAATTTAGGTTAAATTAGGTTAAACTTCAAGGTCACTTTATTAAGAACATCAACAGACTAATTTCCAACATTCACTTTGTTTATTTCATTAAACGGATGTTTTTTTTTGTCAGAGATATAAACATTTTTTGTTTCTGTTTTCTTGTTAAACTATGATACAGTGGGGCGAAAAATATTCAAAACAACCGAGTTGCTGCACAACAGCGAAGCTCCCGAACGATTCCGTCTTTCTGTTTAACTTAAAAGATGTACAGGATTCACATCTACAATACAGACCACACTGTTAAAATCTTCCTTCCTCAATTCGGCCAGTTCCACGTTTGGATCTTAAAATCTGTGTCTGTAGTTCTCTTTTTTCATTCCAACTTAGTTTACAAAATGTTGAATCCTGAATATTGGCTGCTGAGTTTGTTGGGTTTAACCGTTCCAGAGTTATTACAGATTTAATTAGCTGGACGTTCCTTCCTTGGCCGCGTACAGTGAGCGTAAAGTCTGCACGACCTTGTTGCTCAGTTTTTGTGCGCTTGTCAAGGCAATTTTCTTGTAAATAATGTCGGACTCCTTTATAGTGTCCACCCAAGGCACCAATTTTCGTCCGTCGCGTTTCTTGGCCTCCGCCCAGGTGCCGGAGTAAGAGCCGGCCATCCAGTGAACACTGTATCCTGTGCTTGTCTTCTGAATAACACGCGCTATCTGCGGCCGATCCTTGTA
>JAZGTI010006395.1:0-23514 GCA_036877585.1 Botia kubotai | reverse complement strand
GGGGAGGGGAAGCTGTGAATGCCCTTCCAAAGAGAGATGAGGCATATTGAAAACTATATTAAATTACCCTGATTAACAATTTAGCCACGAACACGCGAGGCAGGGAGGGGTTCTATTGGCGGAGCTGAAGTCTATTCACCACGAGAGCGAAGAGGTCCAAAGGTCCCCCGAGTTCACAGGCTCTGCGGCTTTGTTATGCTAACACACGATCTCGAATCAGCAGCCAAGTGGAGTGTGAAACAGAAATGATTCCTTGAGAACTTTCAGCGAGTTCGTCGCCCACACCCCTTCACCCCAGCTATCAATTTTAGCTTGTAAGAACGTTTCCCTAACGTTTCCTTTAAGAAACAAAAATGTTGTTTTGAATGTTCTAGTATTAACGTTATTGTTTGGTTATGAGAACATGTTTTTTAGGTTCTGTAACATTTCAACTAACAGCTTATGAATGATGTTTTTGATATACATGATATATAAACGAATTTTAACATGAAAAAAGTTCGACTTACGTTACCGCAAGAATGTTTTTGATAACTTCGAAAGAACTTTAAGACGGAACGTTTCCTGAGACCTCCGCTTAACAACACCAGCCCTGCGTGAACTACATCCATTACCGGCCGGAAAACGATTTAAACTGACAATTAGACAAAACCTGCTGTTTGATGTTTCTTTTGTCTTTAACGTACAGAACGATGAACGTATTGCTAACGCTAAAAAAGTTAAGCAGGGTTTTAAAAACAAAAATAATCTTAAAGGGAGAGTTCACCTCAAAATGAAATTGTGTGTCATTAATTTGAAATGATTTAGTCACACTTATCTATATGCTGTCTCAAACCCATATTGTGTTTTTTTGTTGTGAAACATTAAAAGAGATGTTAGATAAACGTTAGGGGGTCAACCTTCAACCACTGCAAAAAACAATAGCAGCATGAGCGTTCTATGTCTTTCCTGTCAAGAAGAGAAATCCCCATTTAAAAGATGGTCAAGGACTACCAGTCCTTAGGGATCTCTTCTTGGTCCTCGGGGAACCGTAGGGCCACATCATACAAGTTAATGGTGAGTCAACCAGTGCTTGAATTCAGGTCAACATTTCTTGACCTTTTAGGTCAAATTCAGTGACAGTCAATGACCCTCTATGAGGTTCAGTGGATTATGTCTCTCTTGGGTCTCATCTGTGACACATTAACTGACAGCAGAAGGTGGATGTCAGGATCATCCATACATTAGGTTAAAGAGTTGGACATCCACCATGTTGGGAGGACTTGACCCCTGCTCTACACTGGACACATCAAATCTGTACATCATGTCACAGTGTTCACCAACCACAGACCAATCAGCTGTCAGCTCAAGACTAGACCTCGGCAACAGCAAAATTCTTAAAAAAAAATTATTTTATTTCATTTTATGGAAATATATTATTTTTAATGGAAATACATATAAAACACATGCAAAACTTTTCAATTTGGACGAGTGAAATGACTGCACGTATTCTTACGAAAGTTTAGAAACAAAAGGCGACTTTTAATCGTCCAGAAATAACACGACCAGAATAGCCAGAATATACAAAAATAAAAATTTGATCAAAAAATAATCATTTGACATTTTATGTAAATAAAAGAATTTAAAAAATGTCAAAAATATATTTAGAGGTACAGGAAAATGAAGTGAAAATGAAGTGACACAAGTAGCTGTGTCAAACATTTAAACAGCGCATCTGTCAACCCATTCGTATTGCTACATCGACAGTTTTATCAATTATAATAATAAAATTCTAGCGGTGTTGCTAGCACGGTGTTGCTTCTCTCTCTCTCTCTCTCTCTCTCTCTTTCTCTCTCTCTCTTTTGGGATAATTGCTGGAGAAAATGGTGCAGCAATTTCAGATTTATGTAGCACTTTGAATACTTCCTCCCCCCCTCACGTCTGATTGGTATCCAACTGCCTGTTACCATGGTAATGACAAGATCATTTTCCTGTAGCTCTTTGTGAGGTGGCATTTCTTAGATGACAGGTTAAGCAGACACGCTTCACCTGTGGGGGCAGATCTTTGCCACCTTTACATTATTTCACCTCGCCAGAGAGACAAAGAGAGACGAAATTACATTCGGTGTTGTGCAATTTATGGAACGTGGAGCGAGACTGCCTCTTACAAGTACATTATAAGGTTCTCCTACAGAAAAAGTACTCTGGCAGTACCATGGTACCGTAATGGTACTATACTTTGGTACTTTGATACACAACAATGTTTTTACGTTGTACGTTACTTCAAAAAACACCCATGTGCAAAAAAAATGTTAGTTTTTGGTTTGTGTTGTGTATTTGTATTTATCCCTTGTTAAAAACATCAAGCAGCTATACTAGAGACAAGACTAATCTTGCTTAAATAAGGCACATAGCAAAATATTGTCCATTAATCATAACATATGGCAGACTACAACAGAGGTTAGACATTTACCATGTATGACGACAGTCACAGATATTAATGTAGTTTACAATCTCCATAGCAACAACTGGATCTCTCACTGTTTGTGGGCCCTCACCTGCTGGACTAAACCCAGTTTAACTAGCTTAAGATTGTCAGATACTTCGTACCATGAGCTCAAGAACATAAAACACAGTTATGACACACGGTGACATTAAAAAGCGCATGTGTGTTAAACGATTCAGCGTGTGAAGTGTCTGAACGAACTGAATCACGAAACGAATCAGATCGTCCCAACTCGTTCGACCATGTACAGAACCGCGTTTCATTCCGGATCAGACGTTGGATATTATACTACAAGAACTAGATTGTTCAAATATTAAAAGGTAAACAAAAGTATGTTAACCGAGGTCCGAAATTTACCAGGGTTTGGAAAAACACAAAAATAGATATTTTTAAAAGATACTTTTAAGACGTGCTCATGTATTATTTATTCAGCTAAGCATTTTATAAGCAACATCCATTTGTTCAGATATATAATCTATTTCAACTAACGGATATATTTGATATGAATAAACAACACGCAGTTTTCATATGATTAGAAAATAATATCATATAACCTATCACGGAAAAGAATCATATTAAAATGTAGTTACTAGCGGCAAATATTGGCTCATAATACACATCTAGATGACATATAAATGTTGCGGTGCATGTCTGGATTCTGGTACAGGTTACAAAAGGACATTTGAGTACACGAGTGTTTAAAGAGAGGATAGACAGGTGACGAGTCGCTTCTAACTCACCTACTATATCAAGGTGTTGCCATGACCTCTCCAAACTACATCACAACTAATGGAGAACGCGACGACGCTTGACGCTTGACGCTGACAGATGACGTCCCATGTTTGATGCGTGGATGAAAAGACATCAAGATGTATTTTAATGATGGTGTTATGTGGGGAAAATGGCGATCATATTTTGCGTTTGATCCTTTTATGGATGCGTTTTGTCCCTTTTTCCAGCATAAGTTAAAAGAATAAAACAATGCTTTAGTGTCCAGCAAAGCATTTAGGCCAACTCACCCTCATGTTGTTCCAAACATGTATGATCTTTAACAAAAACAAAATAGGATGTTTTCCACACAAAAAGTAGACAGGGTTAAGCTTCACGAACGGGCAAAAATGCCCAAGAAATATTCCAAGTGACTCGTGCCTCATTTTCCAAATGTTCAGAGTGTTTTGTGGGATTCATAGAAAAGCATTTAAAAAAACCATACAGCTCTGTGATGACATTAAAGTGAGTAAATGCTAACAGGATTTCATTTCCTGCACTTTTCTGTGGGCGATGTGTTCCAGAAACGTTACGTTATGCTGACTGAAAGTATCTTCATGTCCTGATAGCAATCACGAAGTAAAGTGGTCTAAATATATTCATATAGTTTATTATCTTCCGTGTATGGTGCGGAAGAGCGTTACCTAATGCTTTTAGCTGGCTTGCTATAGCTAGAGTCTTTGAATTGTATTACACAGCTGTGCTAATGCCTCCATGCACTGTACAGTTTGTGGCTGAAACAGCTGCAGGAGTCCCGGCCCGGAGGTCTGTGTGCTGCTGGTATTTCTGAGCTCCCTGTGGGTGGTACCAGCTCTGGATCTGGAGGTTGGGTTCTGACGGTTCCAAGTGCAGCTTCACAAAAGATCTCCACGGTAGCCCCACAGACCTAATTGTTTAGAGCCGCCTGAGTCCTGCAAGCCAAACCAATCCTGACCGACAGTCAGTAATCATTGTCCAGCTGTTCCTGAACAGAAACCAGGGGTTCTCAAGCCAATACAGAACCTAGACCATTTACCCTCAAAAGTAAACAAAATTTCCCTAAAAAATAAATATTGCAATATTTACTAATAAAAGTATGGAATGTTTGATTAATAGCTCATGAATTTTGATACACATTCCAATCCCAGCTAACAGGGAATGTTCTCGGAACGTTGCCTAATGTTCTCTAAAAGTTATCAGTTATCCAAAACATTCTTGCAGTAACATTAGTAGAACATGTTTAAATGTTACATATCATATATAATCAAAAACTTAATTCTTACGTTTATAAGGGAAATGGTACAGAATGAAAAAAAAGTTTGAATAATGTTCTTACAACAAAGCAATAACATTAACCAATGAATAGCATTAATACAACATTGAAAAAGTCATTTTAAATGTTTCTGTTACTTAGTGGAAATGTTAGGGAAACGTTTCTAAAACCTAGTACATTTCCCTTGTTTGCATTGTATTTTCCTGATGTGTAGAAAACCTATGACCTGGAATCCATCAGTTGAAAACTGTTGCTTTAAAACGGTCATGTGACACGTGCAGATATAAACAGTGTATTTGTAGATTTTGTCAACAGAAACTTTCAAAATTGTTACAATAAAATCTTGATGCCCTTGTAAAAAAAAAACGGATCTTTCGGAAAAAACTCGTTCCTTTAGTCACGTCCCTCCAGCTGCGAAGAATCCAAAGACTTTTCGGTGCTAAGGAGGCGCCGTTGAACACAACAGACTGCGCGTTTTTCATCGAACACAATGTGTGATTGTAAATTATGACATCAGCAGCCACGCAACTGCATGGTGCAGCTGTCAAAATATATAACAAAATGAGCCGACAGCGCAGACAGATGAAAACTAGGCTGGAACTTTTCAAAAAAGGCCTGTCAGATTTATTTCAAACATCAGGGGCTCCCTCATTCCTCCAACCCTAATTCATCACAGGCGTGTCTGAGGCTCCAATGCGGCCTCGGCCCGGGAAGGGAGTCAGTAGTCGTCGACCCGCTGTCTCCAGGGGCAGTTGCCAGGGTACAAGGGCCAAAACTATCCTTCCCTGTCTGGCATCCCACAGTGTGACTCCTGGCATGATCTACACAAGGTACAGCTGGACGTATAAAGGCTGTCTTTGGAAATGAATGCGCTGGCCTCTTGTCTGGCAGGGAGGGAACAAAGACGAGAAAAAAGCGCACGCAGCGGTCTAACTGTACTAATGTGCATGCGAGACAGCGTGTTCTGCAGATCTCTAATGCATTAGCAAAATGTAAAGAGGCTTTTAAAAAAAAACCTGAATGCTCTTGAATTAGACATTCGCAGCACAGCCAGCCCCCGCCCCCGACGCGCACGCTAATTAGCGCTCGGCTAACGAGCTAGGTCCTCCATTAGCACCCTGACGCTGAAGTTATTAGCATTGCGGGGGTTTGTACAGCAGCGTACAAACTGCTTTAAGTTTCTCCGCGGCTGATTAAAGGAGATTTGCTTCCTGTCTGGAGACTTCCGCCGTTGTGTTCTCGTGAGTCGCTCAACTGTGAAGAAAACAGCAAGGAGACAAAAACAAGTGTATATTTACTTCCTCTGTCAGATGGCTTTTTTCAGATATATCATAAAAATATATCACATATATCATAGAAATATATATAGCTGCAGGCAGAGAGAGTAAATGGGGGACAAGAGTGACCTATAAATGCTTACGACATGCAAACAAATGCCCATTAAATGAAACAAAACTTAAAATTCAGTCTATTGACTTTATTGATGGTAACATACGTACATTTTGCTATATTGACGTATTTTCTTACTCCAGTTTGCATAGATTAGAGTACGCCATTATAAGTCATCTGTAGATGACCGTCTGTCTGTCTGTCCGTGTATCTATCGAAGGGCAGAGGGATGGATCGTTTTTCCACAAACTCTCAGTCTGAACCCTGCTCGTTCTCTCACACAAACAGCCCATTGAAAACTCCTCGGCTCCAGTCGTGTGTTCCAAAAAAACTCCTTACAGACTCAGCAGGCCGGAAAATTGGCCCACGCGGTCACAGTTAGCTTAGCTGATCCATATTATCCACATTTCCAAGGGAGCTATTGGTGGGTTTAATCTAACGTACCAGGGAGACACCCTGCAACCCAGCGGCCCAATGCAGCGGCCCAAAGGAGAGAGTTCAGACGTTAACAGCAGCTCTCTGCATGGGGCGAAGAGCTTTACAACGCGTGGGAAAAAATGATCCGTCCACTTCCTGATACTGGGAGAGCCGGCGCTGACCCGAAAGGTCAGCCAGCGACAATACTTCAACCGAACAGAGCCGGTTTGAGACAAAGCTTTCTTTACAACTGTATTTATCACTCCTGGAGCGTTTCTGTTTCTGTCTACACGATCACAAGAACATACCCCACTAACAATCTTAGGTTGTAAAAATGTTTCCCTAATGTTTGCCTTCAAATATGTTCAAAATGTTATTTTGAAATGTTCTAAGAATGTTTGAAGCATCCAGTTATTGCTTGGTTATTAGAACAATATTCAAACAATATTTTTTAACTCTGTAACGTTTTTAAAACATCTTATGTAACAATAAACGTCCTACCAATGTTACTGCAAGAACTTTTTGTTAACTTTGAGAGAACGTCTAGAAAATGTTCCCCATTAGCTGGAAACACACAAGAACACACCATGAACGTTTTTACAACAACGCCTTTTGACTAACACGTCAATGTCTGTGTTTTAAAATTAATTTGATTTTGCTCCATTTGATTTTGATTCAATTTATTTGACATTGATTCAATGTATCTATAATTTAAAATAATTTAATGCTATTTATGGGCAACAGGGGCTTAAAAATTGGTGTCTTTTGTACATAACCTCGTCCCCTCTGACTCCAGGGACTCATAAACAACATGTTTGCGGCACGTCCATATGGACAGACAAAAAACAGGTCAAGTGAGGTCTGACGACTGAGGTCTGAAGTCTGGTGATTCTCTTTATTTTGCAGGACGAGGTCACCAGCAGACAGTGAGTGAAGTGACCATCTTAACTACTGGTCAAGTATTGGTTTGACCTGCTGACCGGCTGATCGTATCAGCCCGCCCACCAATGATCAAAAACACACCTAAAAAAATGACCAAAAAGCAACTCAAAGATACATTCTTAGATCGTTCATATTTAGCAGAACTTTGATTTTTTTTCATACCAATTTTTTAAATACAAAGTTTAGTTCCTAACACAAACTTTTCTACCAAAGTGAATTATACATTAACATTTAAAAAGCAGAAAAGCAGATCTGAATTAACAGTTACGCTTAAATGTACACATATAGATCATTTACAACAATCAGAAAACATTAATCAGACATATGTTCTCATTTGCTTTATTAATGAAAATTAAAAATTGTTAAATGTCAGTAGGAATTACAGAAAATAAATGACATGGTGAGACACAAATGTCCCCATGACTGTCTCCCAAAAATGCAAATCAATTCTGGGTCTTTCATTAACATATTGTTAAAATCATCGGTGAACAATAATTACGCGTTGAATGGCAACTGAATGGCTGACGTCAACGTTGCTTTTATGTTTCTTGAGTCCTAAAATCCAGCTTTTGTGGTGAGTGTCTTCACCAAACTAACCACAATGCATTGCGTCACCCAGAATGTCTTTACCCTGAATACACCATCCAACTTTATTATTATTAAAATCTTTTAATTGCACATACAAAGCACTGATCTGGAGAGAAGACAGACAGGTTTGAAAAAGTAAAAATTCGATGTACGAAAATAATAAGCGTGCAATTCTTTTTTGCCTTCGCAAACCTTACGGAGGCGATAGGACAAATGCTTCATAATTAAATCAGCTCGGTCTTGACTCTATAAACTCAGGATGGACTCCATAACCGGTCCTGTGAGGAGGAGGGCAGGTCTGTTGGTTTGGAAATTAGGCAGGTCTGTTGTCTGTTGCAGCTGTCTGCGGTACTTGCGGCCATTCAGAGTGGATGGATTACTAAGAGCTAAAGTGACGCTCAGCCCAGCGGTAGGCAGTCCGGCTGCCCAAAGGGAGGTCAGGGGTTAAATGGTTTGTGTCAGAGGGCCCAAATCCCATAATTGAAAATAGACCTTGCCCTCCTTTAGTTCACAAAACCGGTAGTGTGGTTAAGGGCGTGAGGTCTGCTCACAGGGTGACATATGAAGTCCACTGGGCAAGAGGTCATCAGTTAACGATATTTATAGACATGTTGCATTTCCACATTCCATCAATCATCTTGAATCATCAAAACATACAAGCGCACACAGAATAAAGCAATTTTGCTTTATAAATGTCATTTCGGAAAAATTGCTGAACATGAACGTTTTTATATTTCAAAATGTAGTTGGAAACTTGACGCACAAGCTGCTTTCTTGGCGGACATTATGTGAGGTCGGAAGGAATCCCACAAGAAATCTTGTGTGGTTTTGCGGTTGGTGGAAAAAGTTTAACGTTATCGAAAATACTAAAGTAGATTTTTTTAGCGTTTATATATCATATATCAAAAACGGTATTCTTGAGTTATTAGTGGATTTTTTAAAATGTTACATAATTAAAAATGTTTGATATCACGCTCTCATTACCAAGCAGTAACGTTAATACAACGTTCAACATTTTTAAATGCAGAACAAATGTTTATGTTTTTATTGCTTCATGGAAATGTTAGGGAAATGTTCTTACAACCTAAAATTGTTAGCTTGGAAATAGTCATGGGAGATAAACTTCATGCCAAAATCCCTAGTGTATCCCAGAATGCACTGGGGCCTGGCAGCATGTCTCGCAGCCACATATCTCAGTTTACAGAGAGAGATTAGGACACACCTGCGGGTCCCTTTTATCTGCGGCCAATCGTGCCAGCTTGAGGTTTCATACTGAGAAATAAGAATCATCACCCCTATTGTGGACTCATGGTCACATTAGGGATCAAAACGTATCTACAACAAAATATTGCTTCCTTCTTGTCCAATGGAAAGGTTTAAAAATGTGGTCCAATAAAAACGAACATTTGTATTCAAATGACGTATATATGTGGCCATACCGTATCTTAACAAAGAAAGCTCAAACCAAGTATATCGTTTTCTGCTCTTTTTGGTCTGATCTCTTGTTGATTTTCGATCTGACATTGATTTCATTATTGCTGAGAAAAGATAAACGGTAAATCCTTTGTCCCTCGCGTGAAACGTCGTCAGAAAGATGTTTTTCAGGTCTCTTTACTCAGACCTGCTGTGCTCTATTTGGCTCTTTTGAAAGAGGGAAATAAAGAGAAAAGTGAGGCAGGAATATGGGGCACAGAGTCCCTTCTGCCGGCCAACTGTGCTGTCAGAGGGGGTATGTAATCTCCATTGTGCGTCTCAGAGGTCGGCGCGGGACAATTAAATCTCTCCGCCGAAGTCCTGCGGCTCTTGCAGGCTGCTGAAACAGGCCCTGTGGTTCTGAACTGATCTCTGTACATTAATAATACAGTCCAGTGTTGAATTAAAATAAATATGGTCAAAAAATTCAGTGTGAATATACACACGTGTGACGCTGATGTTAATTGGTTAAGCATTCCAACTAAAAATCTATAACTTTAAAAAGCAATGATGCGAAACACCTGTTTTAACAGTAGTTACAAAAGAACTATATGTTGTAAAGGAATGTTTTGATAGTTTGCTTAATTAAATATTGTTGTAATGACAAATTTCCATTACAAAATATTTTTATAAATCAAATCAAATATCAGGTGCGTCTATATTTAAAATATGTTTTATGTTAACACCAGATTTACAACAACACGTCCAGTACAGCAGACTCGCCATTTCACAGACCGCCGATCTATTTATCTTGAGGTGCAATGGTGCCATCTAGTGACCAAACTAGAAACCGCAGGTCTTCGCAGAAACATTAACAGGGTAAGATCTATATCAGTGTTTCTCAAACTGGGGGCCGCCGCACCCTGAGAGGCCACAAGACGGCGCTAGGGAGCTGCATAGAATTTCTAGTTTAGGAAATTATTTTAAAACCTGTATGCAACTAGGTACATTTTAAAATTACATTTTTCTTTAAAAAATAAATATTTGAAAATAATCATATAATATTATTTAATTTATTTTTAATCAGGAATTAAAATAATAATTTGTTAAAAATTGTGTATTTTAGTATTAAAGATTCTCTGGAAGCAAAAGACAGACATGGTAGTCATGCAGAACTGATTCTGTCTGATGATTACATATCAAAATATATAAAAAAGATGTACATTTGTATGTCAAAAGATCTTGACTTCTTTAGTACACAAATGTGACTCGGTGAGGAATTCAAGCGCCCTCTGGAGGATGATTTGCGTCTGACACGAAACTAGCGTCTAGCGTGTAGCATTTGCTGCCCGATAGCAAAACCAAAGTTTGAGATGGTGACAAACCTCAAGCTTTTCCAAAACCTGATCATTCTGTGCTTATTATATTGATGATAGGATTCACTCCTATCTGAATGCTGTTCAGATAAATAATGCAGTATGGGTTTGTGAAGTGTTTGCTGGTCAGTTTGTTAGTCTCCTCCACATTCAGAAATAAACTGCTGACCTGTGAAGATTCACATGGGTAATGTTTCAGAAGAAACACGAGGGGAAATCATAGAGGTTTAGGAGTTTACCTGACGCAGCCGTTTGCTTGTGCACGCCTGGCTGGGCTTTCGAAGGTTACTACAGAAGGTCTGCAGACATTTCATCCAGTTCTACACAGTAAGAAGAGAAGATGAATGACATAAGACAGGAAGGATACATTTAACCTTTGGAACAATTAACATGGGACTTTAAGCATAAAGCCATTTTTTTGTCAAATGAAATGCTGTCAAAGGACAAAATCTCAACCAATCGAAATATTCAATGCTTAATATTCAGATATGTGGAAGCACATTTTGGCCAATCAGACCGCACTGTGGGCGGAGCCACCTAGCATGATGCGCTAACCACAAGACTGAAAGATTTGTCTTTTTTTATGCCAACTAATGCCACTGATGAAGTAATCTCAGTACCACAGCTTGTTCAGGAGTCTCTCCTGCACAGCAGAAGATACACTGCTCCTCACTAAAGTGCTGTATAACTGAAAACAGTTTGGTCTGTTACGAGACAAAAAGGCTTATTAACTATTCTTCAACCTGCAGCTAAATTATTAATTGATAATAGATTGATACAATGAATTTATAATAGAACGATACAAATTATTAATTAATTAATCAATCTCATTAATATGAAAATGAGAGGCGTCCAACATGCCAAGCATACTGTCATGGACCTTGTACACAGAACACGTGCTTAAGCCTATTAAACTCATAACTCATGATGCATTTTAGAAGTTATTAAGCCATGTTTACTGTTCTACAATTTGGCTAGACTTGGCCACTAAATTACACACGCCCCCTTCTTCCAAACCCTATTAGCAAAAATGTAAATGTGTTATTAAAGCTCTACCTCATGACAGGCAGATCACATCAGGTTTAATATCTTTGGGCCTTACCGTTTTTAAAGCTCAGATTCTTGGAGGGAAAAAACAAGATTCATTATAATATGAACAGAAGAAAATCAGAAAAATTGTCCCATAGGTCATTTTATAGGTAACACATTATAGTGCCTTTAACAAAAGGGAAGTCTATATAAACAAAGACTCCTATTTTGGCAGCGTGGAATTATGGTAATTGCGACATAAAATGCATCCAAGTTTAATTGCGTTTACACTCCCACGGGGTAAATGAAACCTCTGTGCTGAATCTCCTGAATGAACACGGACACATCTCTTAAAACTAACAGAATAGGTGCTCAAAAAGTTTTAACTAAAGTGAAATGATCAAAGGCAGGCGTTCAGGACCAGCGGCTCTCATTTCCTGTTTTGGCAAAGTGTTTAATCAGTGTAATGCTATTACCCATAATGCCATTTAACAGTCTTACACTGTAAAAGTCAATGAAGGTGGTCTTAACAGAAACAAAATGACATTTTAGGCTATATTGCCCAGCTAACAGGGGACATTCTCAGAATGTTGTCTAAACATTCTTGCAGTAACGTTAGTAGAATTTTTTTTACATTAGCAGAACATTCTCACAACCTAAAATTTTTAGCTGGGTGACAAAGTGACACGCTCAGCTTGCTGCCTGCTTTGTGAACACACAAAATAAGGGTTACAGAGACAAGTGATATCTGTCAGACAAATGGAACGTTTATCAGTAGGTTTGTAAGCCTCTTGTTTGTTGATTTTGCCATGAAACCAGCTGAAACAGAAATAACAGGTAAAGATTATCAGACATGATGCAGGAATATAATCAGACGTTCCGCGCCATTCCCTGTCTTCCCAGCTAACAGGGAACATTCTTAGAACATTGGCTAACGTTCTGTAAGTTATCAAAACATTCTTGCAGTAACGTGAGTAGAACCTTTCTTTTACCAGTTTATGTCTGTGTTTAAAGATAAAAGAGGCTCAACTTTTTTACCTGCATTTCAGCCTAAACAGAGACTTCAAGACTTCATTGTAAAGTAAAATTAAAGAGAACATTAGAAAAACACAAAGGTTGCAAGTCAATACAATATAATATGGTGTGTACAGTAATGCTAGCTACAATTACAACACAGTTTATCTGGGGGAAAACAGCATTTCCGAAGTAAATATATTAGTATGTTAAATAAATTAAAAGATAGCAAACAGCCGGCAGTCAATGCATATAAATGACGGCTATGTGTGTTAGCTAGTAAGCTTTGTTTTTAAGCTTTTTTACGCAAAAGTTCGGCGTTTGCGGTTTGTTCAGCCCCTCGGTTTATTATCAGCAAGGCAACGCGTTAACAAGTAGAAAAAATGGTTAAAAACAGGTTTTCAGGCGAAGTGTAACTTTTGCTTCTCTTACATTAGCGAAATTCATGCTGTGTTGTGATGTCTCGCGCAGCACTGGCTTGACCGCAGTCGCGCAGCCCCTCGAACACTCCCACCTCTCGTGAGCCCGCGCGCCTGACTGCTGAGGCGCGTGTCCGACCCGTGCCACCCCACAAAACAATTACCATGGTAACCATATTTTCCTTGCACCACAGTTTTTGTTACTGTGAAATCTTACTAAATCCACATTGGATCTTCTTTAATGTAATTTGCGTCCTTCCATATATTTATTTTGCTGAAACAATAAATGATATAAGAAGTGCTTATTAACTGTGTTAAAGTGACCCTAAATTGATTTTAGAGATGCGCGTCATATAACGGGTCTCTTTTGAACCTACAGAGGGCGTCAGATACCCAAAACTACAATAAATGTAAATACAAAATTGTAATATACTAAATATTTTCTGTTCTCCAATTAATGTGTTTCTTTTGAATACAATAAAGTACCATTGTGTGACTAAAGACAGTAAATTTGTTATTTATCTTTTTCCCCGTTGCATATGAAACGTGTGTCTAGCTATCTTTTTGCTGTGCAACTATATTGACTTTCTTATTTTGTGATTTATAACTTATAATAAACAAACTTTATAGGTTAGTGATTTGTGACTTAATAAACCAGTCCCCGTGGTTAGAGAGGATTGTGGGTCATCTTAAGATTAAAATGTTCGTTTTCATTTTGGACATTATGGCCTTTTACAGCTGTTTGTGGACATAGGGAATTTATTTATGCCTTTCATTTCATTATTTAATTTCCTCTTCTTTTCTTCTTTTCTTTCTTGCTTGCTTGCTTTCTTTCAGCTGATGTGATTCTGTGCGTGTGTTCAGTATCACTGCAGTGAGAAAGACAGCACAGCATCACTGCTCGGAGTCGCATCGTCACCGGACATCCTTCAGTCTGATCACTTCGCGTCTACACTGCGATTACACCCGCATCACAACCGGAAAACAGGGCGAATTGAGTTTTTACCGGAGACACCGAGAGGTTCCCGGGGATGGTGCCTTTATTTTTGCTCCTGGTCCTCCGCATTGGCGCGTCCATCCCACATCCAACATCCACGGGTGAGTTTAGTGGACACCGGCTACAGTACTTGTGTTTATAAGACGACTCGGATTTACGCAATGCAATCCTGGTTTAAGTTTATAACGACTAGTGAAACTTACATGCTTCGTTTACAGATCGGATGTCATTAGCATTTTCTGCATCGACGTCCAATTCGGTGTTTTATTCAAATGTCCTCAGTCATAATTCATGAGGGAGATTTGAATGAGATGTCGGGTTATTTCTGGCATATGATTTTTGTCAGCGCCCTCCAACAGACCTCTGTTCGTGCTAGTTTACGTTACATTAATACAAGCACATCTGTATAGACGCGTATAAAAGCCCAAAGCACGTTTTGTGTGCATGTTACTGTCTAATCGTTTAACTGATCTGATGTTGTGATCTTTCATGTTACTTTGAGGTGATCCAGAGGTCATTGTGCACGAATTAATAGGGACATGAAAACACAGTGATCATCTCCAAGCCTCAAACAAGGACCTTGTGTGATTTTAACACACACTCTACATGATTCTGTGGAATGTCATTTTGGGCGTCTGAGGCTGACCTTTACAGAGACTGTCACTGGAGAATTTATTAGAATGAATATTGGGTTAGTGATGTGATGATCAATCTGTTTAGTAATATGACTTAACTAGATCAGAGTTGTTAAGTTGTTAAATGTTTGAAAGTTCTTGTAACATTCAGTTTTCTTATACGTTCTTATGAACGTTATTATTTGATTATGGTATTCAAATGTTTTAATTCTGAAACGTTTTTAAAACGTGCTAAAACGAACTATTTAAGAATAACGTTTTTGATATATAACAATTAAAAGTTCTGCTAACCAATGTTTTGTTTGATAACTTTGAGAGAACCTTTAGAGAATGTTAGCCAACGTTCTGTTCACTGCCAGTCTTTTGAACTACAAACCCGTTATGATTAATGTAGCACAGCGGATATGTGGCTGACAGTCTGATAGTTTTGCCTTTGTTGTGAAACTCATTGTATTGGAAAGCAGAAGACAGTGTGATGCTGTAACACAATGTGAGTTTTATGCCCTCGGGTTGAGATGAATCAGTGGGAAGCCAGACAGCCCATCAGCTGTGTTTGTGTCTTTGCCCACGATATTTTCTTTCATTTTCCATTTCACTTAACCTTTCGGATTTCTGCAGCATTGGCATGCTGTCATCTTTAAACATCTGCGCTACACCTTTAAGAGTCAGCAAATGTATTCTGAAGTTGGTTCTGATGTCGACACCTGTGTAAACACTCCAGATTTTTGTGGTTTAATAATTCAGATTCGAAGGTTAGCAAAGCTGAGGATAACATCACGCGCTTCAGTACGTTTTCCTCTAAAACACACCAGATTAGAAGACGACTCGCCTGTCCATCAATATTTGTTTTGCTCAGACGGGCCATTCACACCCGATTTTGACCTCGTTTTGTTTCAGGTGAGGTGTGTGAACCGGTTCCTTGCGAAAATGGTGCTGAGTGTCCCAGTACGGCAGCTGATGAAAATGTTTCTTGTGAGTACGGAGTTCATTTTCACAATAGGCATTTTATTGTCTGTCTTGCCCTCTGACCTTTGGTTTACAAGGTTAATTTCTGTCACTATCCTCTGTTATAGAGCTGTTTTATACGAGCTTATTAAGTGTCTGTCTCTTGTTGTTTTATCTGACTGTAAATAAATTCATACGCGTACAAGATGGTTTAGATGCGAATCTTGTGTCTCCACACTCTTAAACATAAGGGTTCCTCAATGGTTCTTCAAAACCCTTTTTATTAAATACCATTTGCTCTATTTTATGTTTTCTTTTTCCTTGATTCGTGGGTTCTATATTCCAAGAATTCGCCACATTTTGAGACACACTTTCTGTTTTCTCAAACAGCATCAGGCTGGCAGGAACCACCTGTAATTGGTGAGTCTATTTTAAACCTCATTTCCCTCATCCAATGAAAAGCCTCACATACACACGTTAATGAGTCATATGCAGAGAGACATTTAAGTGTCATATCACACAGGGCAGATGGTTAATGCGCAAATGATGTGACTTGAATATCAATGACTTCATCACTTTCCATTTTCATTCATTTATTTACATTTAACATCTGTTTAGCGTTCATTAGAAAGCCAAAAGTTGAAAAACATGCCCACAATGCAGAAGCCAGTGATACTGTCTGCTGTGTGGGAATAATTCACTTGACCAAGAACATTAAAGCTAGGGTAGACATTTTTGTTTTGGAGAGGCTAGCAAGATCCCGCCCTTCCTTCAGAGTGATCTCCAAAGCCACGCCCCCTCCAAAACACATGACCGCGCACAGCCAATAAAGCAAGCTGTTGACAGTAGATTGTATGCACAAGCAATGTGCGCAGATGTACGCAAATACATAGTTTGACAAATAAGTAGGAAATGCTGTGACCAAATAAGGGCCGAATGCAATGATTGGACGGACATTTTATGGTCTATTAGATATATAAATATATAAATATTTTTAGATTTTTACTTCACTTGAAGATAAACCTGCTTCAAAACTATTTTAAAAGCCCCTTTAAATGCCTCAAAGCATTTAGGGCAAGATAACCTGTTGTTTGTTCAATCCAGTAGACTTCTAATACCGTGTTGTCTCTGACTCAGGGCCATGCCGCCCGAACCCGTGTCACAATGGAGCTGTGTGTGAGATCAGCGAGACGTACCGAGGTGACACTTTTGTTGGATACGTCTGCAGGTGTCCGCCTGGCTTTGATGGTGTTCACTGCCAACACAGTAAGAAACTTCTAAGAAACTATTTTTCCAGTCAACAATATTAGGAAAGTTCTATCAGCGAATGTGTTGTGCTATGCCCGACGTTCCAGCTAACAGGGAACATTCTTAGAACGTTGAACGTTGAATTCTTAGAATGTTCTCTTAAAGGTCTCTCACAGTTATGAAAAACGTTCCTGCAGTAACGTTAGTAGAACTTTCTAATGTTATATATCATTTATCAAACACGTTATTCTTAAGTTGTTAGTGGAACATTTAATAAAAGTTACACAATTAAAAAAAGTGTTTGAATAACGTTTTTACAACCAAACAGTAACGTTAATAAGTCGTAAAAACTAAAAATTTTGAACGTTTCTAAAACATTCAAAATAACATGTTTAACATTTTTGTTACTTAATGGAAACATTAGGGGAACATTCTTACAAATTAAAATAAACTGGGATTCACTATAGTGAATACAGCACCATATATGGTATATATATGTGTAGTGTGCTGATATCTACTGTAGTGGATTCATAAAATAATGGAAAATAGTCAAGAAATAACACTTACTGTTGCCTGGAACAGCATGATGCAAACCAGCAGGAAAGCTGTGATGTCGATTCAGCTGGTACCCAGTAGTTCTCAAATCACATTCAATTCACACAACCTGGGTAGACACCAGCTTGTGTGTTCTTTAGCCATAGAGCTGTAAATTTAGTTACATTGTTGCCTCTGAATATCAGAGCAGGAAACAAGATGCTCAGAACGTCTTACATAAACAGAAAGTCTTAAAAATCATTTAGTTCCTTTCAGAAAATCGTGGAACTAGTTTTAAATAAGAACCCACTCTGGGTTTCCATTGCTGCATGTGACTGCAGATTGTGCAACAGAAAACGGCCTTTTGTTGTCAGCTGATGCAGATACCGTATATACTGTAGTTTCTACAGCTGTTCTTGTTGTGGCTGAAACAGGCTCACCTGTAAAAATCTTCAGCTGTTTTTTGACCATTTACTAAGTGACAGGGATGTAATCGCCACGGACAAATAAATGAAAGATATTTTTATCTCTGTGCTATGATGAGCTCGTTGTTATTTTGTTTCTTTTAGTTTCTGTGGTTACAACACATCGCCTGCATTATTTATCGGTTCAGGAGAGAGAGAGAGAGCATGCGACTCTCGTCCACGCCGCATGCAAAGCTCGATGCGCACAACACACTTCTGTCAGTGACCTTAATATGCACTCTCTCCTGAACTGACTTCTGAGCATGGTCTATAATTAATGGTAGATTGAAAGGGCTGCTGAGACAGGACAATGGGACTGGAGTAGCAGCAGGCCGAGCAAAAAAGCTACAATCCTCAGACATTCGATGGCTCAACTGACGTCTGTTGCAGAATGATTTGTTCGGACTCATTGACCTGTGTAGTTTTTGTGATAATTTGGTGTCACAGTATTGTTGAAGTCAAGGCATTTGTAATGCAGAATGAGACACACTAAAAAGCCCAAAACTGTACATAATAAGACCACAACTCTGTTTCTCTTTTATGATATTTACTATTTTGAATATTATGATTTTAAATGCTTTGGCAAAATGTGAGCGTCTGTGCAAAACTTGTTGCTAGGGGGTTCTGGTTAGTTGCCATGGTCCACTGAGTCCACTACTAAGTGTGCACTGCTAAGTCTAGATGAGGTTCCGGTCACTAGGTTTGGGTCAGACACTTCATTCAGTATGATTCTATGGGATTTGTCCTTTTAGGGCACCATTAATTATCTCAGGTGATTTCAAGCAAGTGTAGATGTAACAAACGAGCAAACATTTAATTAACACAATGCTTCTCCTTAATTGAGTTACAGATCGCAAAGAAATGACATTTATAAAGTCATTTGCTTCTTTTAAACTCGCTATCAGATATCATTGTAATCGTAACAAACCGCTGAACTGCACGAGCAGGATTATGGGATAAGATACAGCAGGTCTTGTAGGATACATCTTTGTTGCCCTGGACACGCAAGGATGGCAGGATGTTGCACAAGCTTTGATGTTCTTTTTTACTTCTGGATATTTCAGGTTTTGGACACAACACAACCATGTCATCAGAAAGGCCCCAGCATAGATTTCTACTGATGTGTGAAGCCCCACTGACTTCATTAACCTAGTTCTGATGGCACCAGTGGGCACTCTGGATCAGAGTTTGCATGTTTTTGTAATGAAATTCTGAAACCGGAATGTATTGAGCACCGGAATGTCAAAATGGTTTCCCAAACCGAGGCACAATGAGCAGAGATCCATCTTAAAAATACATATATTCATATACTGTATATAGGTCAAAGGCTGTATGTTTATCTCTGGAGGAGTCATACAGTAGCACCACAAATCCAGAGTGACAGCTGACCGACCCCCCCCATTGGTTCCTCGCACCAATTTATTTGCTTCACTGGTTGGCCTGTAACCCCACTGAGGAAATCCCACCAATCAGGACGCGTCGTTCTATCTCGACAGTGGTGCTTGGATGCACATGACTGGCATAACGACTGAATGCCAGCGGTCACACCCCCCCCCCACTCTGAACCTGCCAAAATAAAACAATATTCCCTATCGGGTTGTGCTTAACATTAAAAGACCCTGCTAGCAATTTTAGGTTGTAAGAACCTTTCCATCAAGTAACAAAAATGTTATTTCGATTAAACGTTGTAGGAATGTTGTATTAACATTATTGCTTGGTTAGAAGAACATCCAAATATTTTCTAAATTCTGTGATGTTTTTGAAACAATCCACTAACAGCTTAAGAATAACATTTTTGAGATACGCATATGATATATAATGTTAAAATACGAATACGAATGTCACTGAAAGAACATTTTTGAGAACTTTCAGAGAACGTTAGCCAAAAATATATACTATGTGGACATACTCTAACATTGAAAACAAAATGCTACTAAAACCAGTGTGGAATAATACCATTAATGCAAACTAAATTTGTGATACAATTGTCTTCACAAAATCTGACATAGCTTCACTGTCCATTTCCTAGAAAGCCAAACCTCTTGGTCATTCATTTTTATCAAACTTCAGGCTAGACATTCATTCAGACAGTCTTCTTAACACTAGATGGTCTTGTTCTTGGAATATGTATTTGTATTCTTGACATCAGCCCATAAGAAGGTCAGCCGTATCTAACATCAGAACTTAAGATCTTTAAATCCACATTTGTTCTCTTCATCCACTCGTTCAGTTCTCATGAGATGACTCTGCTTGAGATGAGGATTTAGAAGCTTCCTGGAACTCGTGTTGTTGCCCTTCAGTGCCTTTCTACTGTGGTAAACCCAAAGGTGCTATTAATCTCTGCCAGGTAGCTGACAAAATGAGACCTAAACTCCACCCTGCAGATCCCCAAATTTCTGCTCGGATGACCCTACGGCTTATGGCCCATAACGAGTCTCTTGAGCTGCTTTTGAGCTGATTAAAAATCAAAACAGAGCTCAATGTGGGTTCAGAGCACAGAGGTGTGTTTCCTAAAGCAGAACTCTGAGAGAGGAGTTTTTAGAGAGATGAGTTTTTAACCAGGAATCACAGACTGTCAACAAATCAAAAGTTAGATATTGTGAGCTCGAACATTTCTCATCATGATCTGGTCTAACCGAGAATCTTTTTAAGTCACATGATCTATGACAGAGCAACTTAGTTTACACTTCATGCGAGTTAGTAGGACGAGAGAGAGGTTATTTCTTTTAACTGAGCGCTCCATTAGGTCTCATGAGCTATAATCGAGCAATGTTTGAGCTGTGTATTTCCTCTGGGTGTTTTGCTTCTCAAGTACACAAGCGAGCATTTACATATTAATCGGTAATGATGGTAAAGATGTTTACCATCAATGTGGCAATTTAGGAGATAATGAGAAATTAAATCTGACCTTTTGGGGTGTTTCCAGGTTGTCGCTTTTGATGCATAATTTAACGCAATGAAAAATTGCATCCTGCGAACGCTTTGTGTCTCCTTGTCTTGTCAGATGTTAATGAGTGTGAGAAAAATCCATGCAAAAACGGAGGCAGCTGTGTGGATCTGCGCGCGAACTACACCTGCCTGTGTCCCGGAGAATACATGGGGAGAAACTGTCAGTACAGTAAGTGTGAACCAACTTCATCACCTCCTTTAATTAAAACTATCCACTTGAATATTCATTATTTAACTGTTACATCTCTTGAGAAACAAACTCAACAAACTAAAACTGGATTCTGCATGCCAGTGACAGAAACTTGACTCTCTGTGAGATTGCAACTCCTCGCTTCTGATTGGTTCATACACTGGGGAGCCTGCTACCTGGTCTATATTTGTAAAGCCCGCCCCCCACACCTAATCCTAACTACAGGGAGAAACAGGGGGGATGTAATTTCACAGGAGGTCCAATTTTGGTAGTACACCACCTTGGGGATGAGAGCCATCTGCCTTCAACGGCTTTTTTGGAAGCTTAAATCTGAAAGTAAGAGGTTAATATGACATTGATGGAGTAGTTACTGCATAGCTCACAAAACATTCTGTCGTTTCCACATGTTCAGGAGGGAAACAGATTCTATTTTGCTTATTTTTGTCCGTACTACACATCTCTAATGACAGCTGTCCCCATTGTGCCACACAGAGACTCATAACTCATTGTATGTCGTAGAATTCAAGAGAGAATGCAAAGACTTGTGTAACTGTGACCTGTTTGCTTGCACATTTTGTTTGCCTACGCAGCTAACAATTTTAGGTTGTAAGAACGTTAGTTCAACGTTACCATTAAGTAGCAAAAAGGTTAAAAATGTTTTTTTGCTAATTCTAGGAACGTTCAAAACGTCCAGTTTTTTAGACGTTGTATTAACATTATTGCTTGGTTATGAGAATGGTTTCCTAATTCTCCAACATTTCTAAAACGTTCCACTAACAACTTAAGCATAATGTTTTTGAAATACAGGATATTTATTGTTAATTAATGCAAGAACTTTTTTGATAACTGAGAGAACTTGGAATGTTAGCCAATGTTCTGAGAACGTTCCCTGTAAGATGGGTACCGACTCAAAAGACGTTTGCATCTTAACGCATCTGTGAACGTACAATTGAGTTAGTTGGAAACTGCTGTCATGTGCTCTGAGTTACACCCTCGGTAAGGTTTGATTTGTGATTATGCTGTCCAAACACCACAGGAAGTGCTCCCCACAGGCCAGCCTGAGCCGCCCGCGCCTCCTTTTCATATCTCCCCAGGCGGTACGATCGATAGGTGGGGAGGGTTCGAGTGCGGCGCTAATATAGAGACGCCGTCTCTGCAAATGGAAGAATGACTGCATGAACGTCGGGGAAGATATTTCTACCGTCTACAATCGCCTACCCCGCTTTTATGATGCTACTAAAATTAAAATATGGATATGACTTTCAACATGGACAGCGTGTGATCATTCAGTTTTGGGAGATTTGATTAAAGATGTTTGTATTGAAATCAATGTAAATGTGCAGGCCGGCTTTGTCACTTTTACCTGTGGGTGTACCATGTGTTGCATCTTCTCGTCTGTTGTCACAGAATGTTCCGGACCATTAGGGATGGAAGGGGGGATCATTTCGAACCAGCAGATAACAGCGTCTTCCACACACAGAGCTCTGTTCGGCCTGCAGAAGTGGTTTCCATACTTCGCCCGGCTTAACAAGAAAGGTCTCGTCAATGCCTGGAGCCCGGCAGAAGGAGATCGGTATCCGTGGATCCAGGTAATTATCTGATCACTGTTTTAATTCAAAATCAGTCTGAAGTTGATCACAAAATCAATAAACTTTCTAAAAAACTGCTATTATTGTGAACGATTCATTTGAACATGTCATTCTTCGTAATCTGTAAGCAAAATAATAATATAATAAATATAACAATTTGTTCTGACAAAATGTCAATCGATGAATTCATCCATCATTTACTCACCCTCATGTCATTCCAAACTTGTATGACTTTTTGGCTTCTGAGGAACACAAAAGATAGGTTAAGATAAAGTATGTTGGTAACTAAACAACAGTGGCACGCATCGACTTCCTTTGAATGGACACAAAAACCACTGAGACATTTTGACACAAATACCTACTTTTGTGTTTCACCGAAGAAAAAAGTCACGTAGGTTTGGAATGACATGAGGGTGAGTAAATGATGGAACAGTTTTCATTTTGGGGTGAACTATCCCTTTAACCTTCAAAGGTGTATATCAGCCATTCAACACAATAACAGCATAAATCATAACATGCCCCACAGTAATCGATGTATGTTCAGAGGCAGAATTCATCACAGATTGTATGTTGATTTCATTAGGTGACACACAGAGAAAAGACTGTGGGTGTACAAAATTGTTCACGGCTCCTATAATGACTTTAGTGCAGCCCGCACACTGTCACCAGCCCACATGCCCACACAGCACAGCAGTTCTGCTGTTATTCTGCTGGGCCTTCTGCTTCATCTTAACTTAATTTTGGAGCCCTCTAGCATTAAAGAAGATCTTAATATCAAGCAATCCTTAAACTTAGACCTCAACTTGTTGCTGAAGAACAGTGTTAACTGTTTATCTGCTCAAACGTCACTTGACTATGTTCGTATCTTCCGGAA